>VXAL01000646.1:29565-99584 GCA_013399475.1 Chauna torquata | reverse complement strand
TTTGCCTTAAGATTCTGATTGAACTGTTTACGGATTGATTGGTGCTATCTGATAGCTCACCTTCAGAAGTGGGTTATTTGTCTGTAGTGTGTACGCTATTGAGAGGGACTTTCTAAGTTTTCAGAACAGAGCTAAAACACGTATATCCTTTTGTTTTACAGTTTCTTACCTTTTCGGAGCGCTTAAGTAATGTTAATATTGATATTGTTCATCGGATTGACAGAACTGGAAGCTATGCTGAGGTGAGAAGAGCAACAGCAGTCATTTTCTGCAACAGAATCTCAAATCACTGCACAAGTAGACACACTCTCTGAAAGATTCACTTAAAAATTTCTTCGGGGGGGAATTAGAAAGAAGTTCATGGAAGAGCTGCCTTTCCTGGAGCCTCGTTCCCTGCTTTGTTCCCCTTTTCTTTTTGAAATGCTTCATTGTATTGCCATAGGGACTCTTTGACAGTGTCACCCTGATCACTTCCATGTAGCTGGTGGGCCTGTGCATCTTTCTGAGCGTGGAAGATGCTGCCCTGACAGCAGTCCTAGGTCCAGTCCTGCAAAGACTTAAGGTTGCTGAGTAGTCGCAATACTCGCGTCATGTGCATGTCTTTATAGATCATAAAAAAGATCATCCATGTGTCCTGTACATCATCACTATGAATACAGTGCTTTGCAGGTTATTGCCTCCTGGCCTGCTGGATTGTTTTTCTGAACTTCCCTCTCAAGAGCTGTGAGGATGCCAAAAGAAATCCCAAAGCATTTGTACTGGGTGGTCTGTAGTTTAGTATCTTAGATTATCAAGGCCAGTCAGCGGAAGTCTAAAAACCAATTACATAAATGAGTCCTGTCACCAGAAAATATTTTCAATATTGAATATAAAAACAAAAGTCTTATTTTCAGGCAAATTCCACAGTACTCCCTGAAGTGAAGTCGTCAAGATTTCTTAAAATATTCTTAAAATGTTTGAAACACGTGATAGTTCTTTTCACTTGATCCTCTCATCTTTACAAGCTATATTTATAGATTTACATCTATATTTATAACTATACATTTATGGTTGGTAAGCTATTATTTTGTCTTTATTTTGACAGGAGGTTGAAACCTATTTTTTTGAAGGACTACAGAAATGGAGGGAACTGAACCTCACTCAGCATTTTGGTACCTCATTTTTATTTGTTGATGTTTTCTGCCTGCCCTGAACTGTTAAAACACATTTCTTCTGCATCCAGAGCCCATTGGGAGATTTTCTGTTGATTGGATTTTGGATTGGGCTATGGAGAGCTATTATTTTTTAGCATCCTGCATGTTCACCGGGAGCTGGACTATAGTTTTCATGGTTTCTCTTTTGTGCTTTGAACAGTGCAATTCTACAAAGAAGTGGCCAACAAATGCCAGTCCTTCAACCAGCTGGTCTATTACCAGAGTACCATTGTGCAGAGCTTGAAGACACATTTGCAGGTCAAAGGCAGTCTTGCTTATCAGCCCTTATTAGAGTAAGTACATGGTGATGAAATGTAGTCAGAAACCTGACAGTAGTACAGATAAGCACAAGTCCTGTTGTGAGTGTTCTTTTTCTTTATTGCACATGAGGAAAGAAGTATAGCAATGAGATGCCCAAAGTGGTCATATTTCCCTGATAGGGCTTCATGGTCCTAAGTCTTTAAAAAAAAAAACAGAAAAAAACCTGACAAGGCAAACAAATTAGTGTGAGTGCTTACTTAATGTCAGACAGAATATTAATGTGCTTCAGTTGATGTTGATCATTGATGTCTTCTTGTTTAATGTTACCTACTTGAAGTATTTTGAATTTTAAAATGGTTGCCTTCCAGTGGTGATGTTTAAATAAAAGTGAGAATCAAGAGTGACGCTGTCTGTCTTTCCGAAGAGATTGTGCTGGATTGCAAGCAATGCTTGGTTAGGTTTTTAGTGGTTTATTTTAAAACACACTAACACTGGTGTATTGTCTGAAACACAGTCTAGTGGTGCAGCTGGCTCGAGATCTCCAGGCTGATTTCTATCCTCACTTCCATGACTTCTTCCTGGCCATCACCAAGTTGCTGGATACACAGGACACAGAGCTGCTGGAATGGGCTTTTACCTCTCTTTCCTATCTGTACAAATACTTGTGGAGATTGATGGTGAAGGACATCAGCAACATATACGGGTAAAGGCTGTGTTTAATGTCTGTCTTGATCAGCAGCTTTAAATGCTATAGGAATACAAGTGCCATACAAATATATAGCTTAATGCTTCAGTATACTTGTTATCATGCTTCCTCTGCTTTCTGAGACAGACTGTGAGCCTTGTTATCATACGCAGTTCCTCTGAGATCCCCATGACTTGCATGGGCCACAATCTTGCAGAAGGTGTAGGTTGGTCTGCAGTTTTGAGTATTCGGCCCCCATTTCTCCTGGTGTGATGGATGCAGGTGGTGATAGGAGAGGAAGAAACTACCTTGCCTGGGTATACAGAGCTCAGGTAGTGATAGGAGAGGAAGAAGCTACCTTGGCTAGGTAAACAAAGCTCGGAAAGACAATGACAGTTTAGACAAGTCTAAATTCAACACAGGTCTCTTGGGTGGGTATCTGTCAGGTACCTCAGTCATATTTGTATCATTTCTGTCTTTTTCAATTGCAGACACCTAGACTTATGGCATTGAATGGATTCCTTCGAGTCTTTAAGTGCTCCTGTTACAGCATTTTGCCCGTTATGCTCTTCCCTTCTTCCTGTCTGTTTAGTGAGAGAACAGACAAGCTGTGCACGGTTTTTTATGCTGTAAAACTTTTGCCACAGAGTGCTATGCATTTTGAAGGTTGGCATAAGCTCAAAGGGAAACTGGCCAAGTTTGAGGGAATTTCCAAATGCATAGGAACCACTTCTGGCTTGAGAAGTCCCTGAGCTGCAGGTGGCTGAAGGCTGTTTTTGTATGCTTGTCCTGTTTTAAACTTTTCCCAGGCACCTGCTTTGGCTGCTGCTAGAGACTGAGTACTGTGCTGGATGGACTGTGGTCTGACCCACTGTGACTGCTTATTCCATCTTAGGCTGCTGTGGTAGCAGCTCTCTTCTTTTTGTCATAGTCAGTGGGTCCATGTTGCTTCCTACTAGTTTCAATTCAGAACAGATGGAGCAAAAGATGGGTTACAGATTTCCTCCCCAGCCCAGCAAAAGCTGTCAGGCATATTGCAAAAACATCTGTTTGGCTATGAATCTGAGGCACCACTCTCTGCACTTAGCATGTGCTGAGCCACCTGTAACTTACTGATATTTACCAGAGAACTGCAAATACTTGTCACCCCTCTAAATAGAATCTTTGGAAAATGTACATGCACAGGAGAGCTTGTTAGCTCAGCTGAAATACAAATCTGGTATGTCAAGTCAACTTTGGTTTCACTTAGTGATGCTGAGTGTATCTGTTGAAAATCTTGATGCTGCACTTGGATCTGTGTGGATCCAGAGTTGTTAGAGATATCCAGTCTGTGGCTTAAGTTGCCTGGTGTTATCATTTGATCTTCTTTGCAAAACTCTGTTCTTTATACAGGGACAGTGGGAAAGAATGGAACTGAGGAAGGTATTTGCCATCTCTAGGAGGACAGATTTTTAGTGTTTGTAAAATGTGGCAATGTAAACTGAAAACATAATTTTTAAAACCAGTTGGTGGGAATTCTTGCACTGCCTTTAAGACAGTTTATTGCTGTGTGTCTTTGTAGCCTGTACAGCACCCTGCTGGCTCACCACAAACTTCATATCAGAAACTTTGCTGCTGAAAGTTTTGTCTTTCTAATGAGAAAGGTAAGTGAGGTGTTTGTACCTTGACTCTGTCTCCATTCTGTGGTGGCTCTTGGGTTCGATATGTAATAAGTTTTCTGTAAAGGAGGGTTAATGAGGCTTGAACTGGCATTCTGCATGTCTTCAGTTGTGATTTTCAGTGAATGTTTTGCTGAGTGTGTCATGCACTTCATATCAGCATTGGCAAGTAGACACCTTAGCACTCTCTGTTTTAAGAGCAGCTAAACCAAATGTTCGTGGTTGGTTTGTCTAAAATGTCTAGAAATGGGTCATCTTGCAAAAGGGAGGCTCTGATTTGTAAGTGCACATTTGCTCACAGGCTTTTTCAATAATGCTTTAAAGCCTTAGTAGAACAAATTCTTATGACAACCTTTTGTACTCCTGAAAATCAGAGTATTTAATGTTTGCAGGCAGATCAGTCAAGGTCAAACAGCAGCTTTTCATGGAGTAAAGAAAGGGAGTAGTAGTAGTTGTTTTTTTTTGTCAAATTATACAAAATCTGGGATTTCTGAGAATAACTAGCAAATTTGGGTATCCCCAGTTTTGTCCCAAGTTGAGAGACCTTAGTAAAGCACCTTTGTTTAGTTGTTTTCAGAAGCTGCTGAACTTCAGGTCAAGTCCTCAGGCACAGTGGGTTTCAAAATCTAGGGCCAGAAATCCTTGCAGTATTCCTAGGTGTTGTTATAGTTTTGGATGACTGGATTCTGCTTTTAGCTGATACACATGTCCTTCCACACCAGAGCAATGACCTTTGCGTTCCAGTTGGGACCAATTTAGTGGTGCGTTTATGCACATGCTTAACTCTAAAATTGCAAGAATAATCAAACCCACATATTTCAGCTGCAGTGGCCTCAGTAGACCCCTGTTCATTTGGGGGAGGGACCTGTAGCAACTCAGTAGCTGATTTTTTCTCCTTTCAGTTTCCTTGGTGATTGCAGAAATAATGAGTTTGAACTAATGTGGAAAGGCAGGACTAGAAGAGTAATGTGGTGCTATGGAGTCATTTAATTGCCTCTATTCATCTGGTAGCTCTGAATAGAAGATGACTTTTTTTTTTTCCTGCTTGTGTTTTGTAGGTTTCTGATAAAAATGCCCTCTTCAATTTAATGTTCCGTGACCTGGGGGAGCACCCTGAGAAGGTGGAAGGTGTAGGACAGCTACTTTTTGAGATGTGCAAGGGTGTTCGAAACATGTTGCACTCTTGTGCAGAGACGGTAAAGACAAGAAGAAAAGATAGCTGGTTTAAATATTGCTGTAACGGAGCTTTCGGCAGCGCTCAGTGAAACCACTGTGTGTTGCCTTGTTCACCTCAGTGGATCCTTAGTGACAAATGTGCTCTTCATTATTTAACAGGATCTGCAAGCTGCCTTCTAAATTTTTTTTTGAGATGGGAAGGTTGTTTAAGTTATGGCCTAATTTTTTTCCACTAATCGTTCTAGAGACAAATGAGATCACTGAAATACTTTAGCAGTATCTTGCACTAACTAATTTTAGGATTGGTAGATTTATTTTCTGAGTATAAGGACATGATATGCTCTTTTCCTGTACAGGCTGTGAAGTTAATTCTGGTAAAGCTGGGACCTGTTACTGAAGAGGAAATTGAACTACCATGGATAACTGTTGGAGAAGCCTTTCAGCAGATGATCAGATCAGCTGTGGTGCATATCCATAGGGAGCATTTTGACATTGTTTTCAAGTGCCTGGGGGTACGTTGATTTACTTTTTTTTTTTTTTTCTCCTGTTCATGAGAGACTGAAAAAAAGCTGTGTGCACTTACCAAGAAAACTATTTGTGTCCTATTAGACCAGAACTGGGTTTTCTCTCCTTTGGAAACATTAAGTACAGTGTCATGTATATGGAAAAAATCCCACCCTTCTTTTGCAAGTTCAGAGTGATCCAGGTGTCTGTGCTGCCCTGTGAGTGATAAAGGAACCACTGTGTGTGAGACTTGGAGCTCAGTCCCATGCCTGGGCAAGGAGGGTTAGTAGGATATGCCTTTGCAGAGATAGGTATTGCAGGCCCCTTGCCAGGGTGGGAATATTAGGGCTTTCCTTATACTGCCGAACTAGACCTACTGCTGGTTCCAAAACCACTTTGTGACGGTGAAAAGGAAGCCTCTTTCGCCACAGCTTTCTTTACGTGAAAGACTTTGGCTGAACTTGGAGAGCCAAGTTTAAGCCTCAGAGCCAAGTGCTGCGAATCACAGAGTGTTTTCAGGCTGGCCGTTCCCATGTTGCTTCTTGGTGGTTACACTCTGAGGTCTGAGGGAGTACTGCTGAGTGCCATGGCTGTGCTGTGCTGGGTCAGGGTGACGTAGAATGATGAGCAAGGGCCTAGCAAGTGGTGTTTACTTACCTGATCACTGTTTAGACGTTTTCTTCCTAGTGGTTGGGATTTGCTAAGGGGGATTGAAACCTCTTGCAACTGACAACATGTTCTGTCAGTTTTGCTCCTCAGAAGGGTGAAATGGCAAATTGGAGGAAATGGTACACATGCAAAGCTAATTTAGGGCAGTCCTTCCAATATTGGTAAATAGTCCTACTATTTACCCCAGTGCTACTGGGAGCTCCCTACCTGTGACTATCCATAGTTTCCCCAAAAATCCCGTCCTGTTCCTCCTACCTCACCCGGTATGAAGGCAGTTACTGGCTGACTATTTATTAGACACAGAATTGTTTGCCAGTGGATGTTTTGTAATCCTGGAATCTCTGTCACCCTGCATCTACAGTTGTGATGAAATCTTAGGAATTGATGACATAATTCCCTTTAATTTTACTGAGGCTTGTTTTGGGAGCTAGTGAGTGAGCAGGGGTTAGTTGTGCTCAGTATCTTCCTCAGAGGGAAAATGTTGACATAGTCTATGATTGGTCTCTAAACTGGATTCAGTTTATAGGACCAGGGACAGGATTTTATATTCTCTGGACAGAAAGAGACACTGATGAGAGGGATCCAGGGCAGCTCCATTATCTACATAATGTAGATTATGTGAGTAACCTGTTAGCATCCACGTTAGCATAAGGATGCTGAAGTATAAAAGTACTTAAATTCTGGTGGTTTTCAGTGGAAGCTGGGTGCTTCCATACTGTTGTGGGTCTGGAGATGAGACTTCTTCCTCTCTCCTATTTGGTCTGTAGTTTGTTGGCCTTGCCTTGGCAAGTATTTATATTTCTGTCCAAGGAATCCAGGATGCTTGTTTTTACATGGTGGGAATCACATGGTATTTCTGAGAGGTTTACTTTGTTGCAGATGAATGAGGGAGTCAGCAATAGTTTGTTGGGCTGATGAGACGTTGATTCTTTAGAATGCCTTTCGAATTAGCAGTACGTGAAACAGGGTGTGATCATTTCTTTGAAGCTTTTTGCTTTCCTTTTTTATTTAAACAGGAATCACTCTTAGACTTGCAGAGCAAAATAACTAAGGCCAACTGCTGTATGGCTTCGGAACAGATGGAAAGGATTCTGCAAGCATATCTGATCCTAGTGGAACATGCAAATGGATCCAAAATCTCACTGCCTGAAGAAGTCTGTCAGGTAGGTCATAGAGTCATAGAATCATTTAGGCTGGAAAAGACTTGTAAAATCATCTAGTCCATCCGTTAACCTAGCACTGCCAAGTTCACCATGAAACTATGTCACTAAGCTCTGCATCTAAATGTTCTTTGAAGACCTCCACGGATGGTGACTCAACTACTTCCCTGGGCAGCCTGTTCCAATATTTCACAGCCCTTTCTGTGAACAAATTTTTCCTAATATCCAACTTGAGGCCATTTCCTCTTGTCTTCTCCGTTGGCACTTGGGAGAAGAGACCAATCCCCATCTCACTGTAGCCTCCTCTAATGTAGTTGCAGAGAGTGATGAGGTTTTCCCCTGAGCTTCCTTTTCTCCAGGCTAAACAACCCCAGCTCCCTCAGCCGCTCCTCATAAGACTTGTTCTCCAGACCCTTCATCAGCTTCATTGCCCTTCTTTGGACACGCTCCAGCACCTCGATGTCCTTCTTGTAGTGAGGGGCCCAAAACTGAACACAGCATTCGAGGTGTGGCCTCACCAGAGCCGAGTACAGGGGGACAATCCCTTCCCTAGTCCCGCAGGCCACCCTATTGCTGATACAAGCCAGGATGCTGTTGGCCTTCTTGGCCACCTGAGCACACTGCTGGCTCATATTCAGCCGGCTATCGACCAGTACCCCCAGGTCCCTTTCCACTGGGCATCCAAGCCATGAGCAGCCAGCTTCTCCAGGAGAATGCTGTGGGAAGCAGAGTCAAAAACCTTACTAAAGTCTAGGTAGACAACATCCACAGCCTTTCCTACATCCACTGAGCGCGTCACCTTGTCGTAGAAGGAGATCAGGTTAGTCAAGCAGGACCTGCCCTTCATAAACCTGTGCTGACTGGGCCTGATGACCTGGTTGCCCTGTATGTGCCGCGTGATGGCACTCAAGATGATCTGCTCCATGAGCTTCCCTGGCGCCGAAGTCAGACTGAGAGGCCTGTGGTTCCCTGGATCCTCCTTCCAACTGTTCTTGTAGATGGGCGTCACATCTGCTAGCCACCAGTCAAGTGGGACCTCCCCTGATAACCAGGACTGCTGATAAATGATGGAAAGCGGCTTGGAGAGCACTTCCGCCAGCTGCCTCAGTACCCTCGGGTGGATCCCATCTGGCCCCATAAACTTGTGTATGTCTAAGAGATGTAGCAGGTCACTGACCATTTCCTTGTGGATTATGAGGGCTTCATTCTGCTCCCCATCCCTATCTACCAGCTTGGGGGGCTGGGTACCCAGGAACAACTGGTCTTGCTGCTAAAGATTGATGCAAAGAAGGCATGAAGTACCTCAGCCTTTTCCTCATCTCTTGTCACTATGTTTCTGCCTACAACCAATAAAGGATGGAGATTCTCCTTAGTCCTCCTTTTCTAGTTTGTGTATTTATAAAAGCATTTTTATTGTCTTGAACAGCAGTAGCCAGACTGTGCTCCAGCTGGGCTTTGGCCCTTCTAGTTTTCTCCCTGCACAGCCTCACGACATCTTTATAGTCCTCCTCGGTGGCCCGCCCCTTCTTCCAAAGGTCATAAACCCCCTTTTTCTTTCTGAGCTCTAACCACAGCTCTCTGTTCAGCCAGGCTGGTCTTCTTCCGCGCTGGCTCGTCTTTGGCACATGGAGATGGCCTGCTCCTCTGCCTTTTAAGATTTCCATCTTGAAGAGTGCCCAGCCTTCCTGGACTCCTTTGCCCTTCAGGGCAGCCTCCCAGGGGACTCCACCAACCAGTCTTCTCAACAGGCCAAAGTCTGCCCTCTGGAAGTCCAAGCTGGCAGTGCTGCTAACCCCCCTCTTCACTTTTCCAAGAATCGAAAACTATGAATTTGTGATCGCTATGCCCAAGATGGCCTCCAACCTTCACACACCCGCAAGTCCTTCTCTGTTCAGAAGCAGAAGATCCAGTGGAGTGCCATCCCTAGTTGGCTAACTCACCAGCTGTGTCAGGAAGTTATCTTTCACACACTCCAGAAACCTCCTAGACTGTTTCCTCTCAGCTGTATTGTATTTCTAGCAGACATCTGGTAAGTTGAAGTCCCCCATGAAGACAAGGGCTAACAATTGTGAGACTTCTCCCAAATGCTTATCGAATATCTCCTCTGCTTCTTCATCCTGGTTGGGCAGTCTGTAACAGACTCCCACCATGACATCTGTCTCATTGGCCTTCCCCCTGATTCTTACCCATAAACACTCAACCGTGTCATTGCCATTGTTAGACTCTAGACAATCAAAACGCTCCCTAACATACAGGGCTACCCCACCGCCTCTCCTTCCTAGCCTGTCCCTTCTGAAGAGTTTATAGCCATCCATTGCAGCACTCCAGTCCTGCGAGCCATCCCACCATGTTTCTGTGATGGCAACTATGTCATGGTTTTCCTGCTGCACAATGGCTTCCAGCTCCTGTTTGTTGCCCATACTGTGTACATTGGTGTAGACGTACTTCAGTTCGGCTAGTGATCCCATCACCTTTTTGGGGGGAGAAGCCCTAATTCTTGTGTGACCATTCCCAGGCACTTTCGTGATTTCTAACCCAGCAATATCCCATGTGTCTTTGCTGTCCCATGGCTCTATATCCCCTGCCTCTACTGCGATGGCAGACCAATGAACCTTGCTAGCACACTGTCCCATAACCATTGGCGTACCATCCCCAGGCTTGTCTCTGGCAAGCTTGGTTTTATCCTTTTCCCCCTTCAAATCTAGTCTATAGCCCTATCAATGAGCCCGGCTAACTCCTGTGCAGAGATCCTTTTCCCCCTTGGGGATAGGGGGAAAAAGTCAGACCATCATGTTGCCTGGCTTGCCAAAGAAGTATCAGTTGAACCTGGAAGCGAGATGGTCAGCTGCAGCACTCTGAAACATTCCTGCTGCATTAATAGGCTTAAGATTTGAGTCGAGTGAACAGAGAGATTTATTGGGAGTATTGCTACCTCTCCAGTCCCATGAGAGTTTTCCACTGTCATGTAATGCTGGTGTAGTCCTCCTTTAAATAAACAAGGGGAAAAGTGAGATGCTGCTGCTAGAGACCATGTTGTGCTGTAATTCCTGCTGCTGTGACGGAGAGCTAGACCCCTGTTATCTGTGGTAGAGCAGTTCAACCAGATTCACTTGTATTTGACTGTGTGGGTACAAATACAGGTTTTGTGCCTTTGAACTTTGACAGGACTATCAGGATTCATTTCTGTGGGCTGAAGCTTAGAACACCGTGTCCTCCTGCTCCAGGGACCGTCTAGGTCATTCAGACCAGACAATCACCATCTTAATACACGAATATCAGTTCTCTCTCTTTCATTTCAGGTTTTAATAAAAATGTTACAAACACCAGATCTGTCACCATCTTGCTGCAAGACCCTTCTGAACACCATTTCTGCATTACTGCTGGCCGAGAATGTTTATTTGCCTGATTCTTTGACCAAGGAAGCTATTGAGAAGGTAACAAAGACTTCTTACAGGAGAAATCCCAGAGTCCAAGTTCCCTACAGCAGCCTGATTTCAGGACATTCCGCTTCAGGCTGGACAACAGACTATAAGCTTCCCTTTAGGTTTTTTGCACTGGTAAGAGAGAAGCTGCCCAATGCCTAAAATAATGCCTGCTGTGGTCTTGGGACTCTTTGAGAGTCTTACACAGACTGTCAGTGTGTTATAACGATGCCACTGTGGCAGACATATTTGCAATGAAAAATAGACCCTGCTTCGAACACATACAGCCTCTGTGGAGAAAGGAGGGAGAACAGAGAGGGAGCATGTTCTGTCCTAGATTATGAAGCCAGTCCATGAGTTGGACTTGTTTGAAAAAGTACATTTTCCACTAAGCTGCCGAACATTCAGTGAGCATGGGTTACACTTGTGAATAACAT
Organism: Chauna torquata; assembly: GCA_013399475.1. Lineage (NCBI taxonomy): Eukaryota > Metazoa > Chordata > Aves > Anseriformes > Anhimidae > Chauna > Chauna torquata. Next base: position 88,419 of record VXAL01000646.1, on the reverse strand, counting down.
TCAGGCAAGTACAGTTTGAAAGTACAGGGGAAGGCATATTTCAGTACTACAATTGTTCCTGAAGCATTGACAAGTTCAGTTGCATACATTCCTATCAAATGCAGTGTTGCAAAGATTAATAGGAGATGCTACTATGGAGTCTGTTACATTACATGATAATTTTGCAGTTTACAGTGTGGACTGTAGTTGTACTGTGTATGTAAAAATGTGTATGGAAAATAAAGATGTCGTGATTTGCAATGGGAAAATAAGGTTGTTGCAACTGTTTGAAAAAGATCAAGTTTCACATGGCCTTCAGTGTTGGTTTGTGCTGAAGTAAGATTGGTTCTGCCTATGACGTGAGTCCAGTTTTGCTCAGGAGTTGTGATCCTTCAAACATTTGACTATACTTGTGCAGGCTTCTGTTACGCTGCAGGAGGCTTAAAGTTGTCCTTGTAATCTGAAGGGTCTAGGAAAGGAGTTCTGGGTGCATATTTCTGTGTTGCACACCTCAACATTGAGAACTGATCCCACGTGCAATCAGGGACTGTTCCTGTCTTGGTTCCTTCAGAAACACAAAGGTTGGCTCCCCCCCTGCCCAAGGTTGCAAACTTTCTGCAGACAAATATGGTGGAGTCATACCCAGGAGGTACGCAGAAAGAATGCATCAAATCAAAAGATCTTTCAGGCCTAAGCTTCTAACGGTTAGTGTGTCTGTGCTACAGTCCAAGAACTTTCAGCGTACATTTTCCACATCACTTTAAAGTGATACCTAAGCTATCTTAGCACAGAGCCAGCTTGGATCCCAGAGGGTTTGTTATAAGGACTTTGCTGTTCCTGTACTTGAGCTGTGACTGGAAACAATATTGCTGTGTTTGGCTGCGTAACAAACCCTGCTAGCTGTGAACAGAGATCCAGGCTGGGTGTCTGAGAGTTTATGGCGTGGTTGATTGATAAACCAGAAAAAATGCCCCATGAATAGTTGGAGACTGAAGTATAAAATGTCTCTAGTTAACGTATTCCTGTCAACCTTTCATTTGCATCTTGCAGGTATTTGCAAGTGGATTTGAATGGCGCTTTCTTTTGGACGTCTCTGAAGTGATGTTCACAATGAGGCAATTTGAGAGGGTAAGTGGAAGTTCTTGTGAGTTTTCTTTATTTTTGTTGCCAAAGGGAGTGTGAGGTGTTATTGTGGTGAGGACACCTGAGCAGGAAAATCCTTCTACAACTGGGAAACCCGTAACATATTTATTTGCCTTGCATGCTGAATCATTTCTGTGTATGGTCATGACAATTATTTAAACTTTTGGTGTGATCTGGTAAGAATGAAAGAGGTTGATTATGGCATTGTGTTAGAACTTGGTAATGGTGCTCAGGGTTGGAAAGGCTATCTGTGTTAACAGAGAGAAGCTAGTCTGTTGGGAATTAAAGGTGTGGGATTGTTATGGATAAGATGAGAAGTTTTGGAGAAGGTAAGTGGAAGTGAAGAATAAAGGATGTCTGATAGTTCGGGCCTGGAACTGGTGATCTGGGAGGAATGAAACTAATTAAAAGGAGTGGGATGTGAAAGCAAAGTCAGGGATCTGGAAAGACCTGACATGACTGGATTTCGGGCAGACTAAGTTTTTACATCAAATCACTGTCCTGGCTCAGGTTACAGGATGTCTGTGGTGGTGATGTGGGGCACCAGAACTGACGAGATGTCTGGTACGTTGGTAGTTCATTTGTGAGTGAGTGGCTTCCTCTGTAGGTGGTGGTGTGTGCTTCTTGTGGTTTTGATGACAGTTACAAAGACTTACTAAACCTTGTGTTTTGTTTTTTTTTTATTATTTTTTTTCCCCTTCAGCATTTTCTTCCATGCTTTCTAAAGTACATTGAGCATTGCTTCTCTGGTACAGATGCCCTTGTAAAGGATGAGGCAATGGCAATTTTGGCTAAACTCATTCTGGTGAAAGCAGAGCCTCCTACCATCGGTTCAATGGCATTTGAAAAGTATCCTCTTATTTTCACGGAATCATCCATCAGGTGAGACTTCTCAGGTTTAGCAAACACTAGATGTGTCTGCATGGCTGAAGGCCTGCAAAGTGGTATGGTGGGATCCCTTTTTTGTTTCTGAGATGATCTGAGAAGAGATGCTGCTCTGGAGAAGTTATCACTTGTATAAAAAAAAAAAACAAAAAACTAGCGGGTGATGCACTAAACATGATTTGAGTTTGTTGTGCCAAAAGGCATCCTGCATCTTGGGCAGTTTAACTTTGTAGTGAGCACTGCAGTCCAGATTCTCATCAAGACTAACCTCGTGTCTGTGCCTCATCTTTCTTCCATGTATGCATATGTCTTGTCCAGGAGCTTGCTGGGAAGCAGTACTGTAGAGCACAGCTGGGTACCACAGGGCACATAGTTAATCCAGACACAGCACTGTGCTGGCACAGCTTGACTGCTTCTGGTTGCAAAGCTAGGTTGGCTGCAGTGAAGTGTTTGCTTTCCCGCAGGAGCCTCTTTGGAAAGATTTGAGTGACCATGGTCAAGCACAGAATGACCGTTGCTAATCTACTGATAACAGTTGTTCCAATCGCTCTGCCTCAAAACTTTTGCCTGCAAAGAGTGGTGACTGGTGCTGACTTTTATGTAAGATTTTATCTTTCCTAAAACCAGTCCACTCTGGGGGTTTCTTTCTGTTTTTACTGAATAGAGTGGAGGTATCAAGGTTTAAGGAGCAGAAGATTTTGAGTACAAAAAAAAAACAATTCAATTTGTTTTTCTTTTCTTGTTCTATTATCTGTTGATTTTTCTGGAATTTCAGTGATATAGAGTACATAGCTGAGAGGATCTTGCTCCTGCAATGTATGTGGTAGAAATTAGGGCTGGGAGATATCTCAAGAATTGCACACCCCATCTCCTACCTAGGATGGAATTAACAAGTCCTGAACCAGTCCTGAAGGGTATCTGACCAAATTGTTCTTAAATGCTCCCTCCCAAGCTACCCCTGCAGACTGTTTCACTGCTTAGCTGTATTTATTGTTAGACAGATATTTTATGCCCAAGTCATCAGTGTCTGAACTAAATTTCCTTTGCTGCAGATTAAGTTCGTTGCTGTTTATCTTATCTGCAGGGAGCACAGAATAGATTATTTCTTCCTCTTTGCATCCAGCTTCTACAAATAACAGACTTCGATTATCAGAAACGTCAGAAGTCTTAATTTCTGTAGACCAACAATCCTAATTCCTTGAAGTTTATCTCATAAATTTTGTTTCTTAAACCTCTACTCATTCTTGATGATATCTTTCCTGTTAGCTTCTTTCTTGAAGGGTAGAGCTCATGGAGCTTTCCAGCTGATGTCTTGCAAGTGCTGGGTGGAATGGAAAGACCCATGGGGTGTGAAGTACTTCTGTTTATATGTTCCAGTATCGTGTCAACCCTTTATGCCTGAAGATAGGACTTTTGATTTGGGCTTAGCTTGTGATTCCATATAAGTCACCAAACTGTTACCTAACAGGTTATTTTCTGTCATCCATTAGTCTTTGCTAGTATTTAGGTTGTTAATAAACAGTAATCATGCTGACAATCCCAGAGACGACTCTCAGGTGCTCCTCACCTTCTTAGTTGTGAGGGTGTCCAGCTGAGAACTAGAGTCTTTCCTTCTAGAAATACAATTTGAACTTGAAATAAAGACCTGACATTTATTGCAGGCCATTGTACTCCTCAGCCTAGACATGTCTTAGATGTCATTTTGTGCTGTGGAGGACATTAAAAAGAAAAAAAAATCCCTTGGGTTGTCCTAGTCCTTTTTGTTGGAAGTAACAAACATAATTTAAATATCATAGGGGGAAAAGGAACAATCTCTGATATGTAGTGGTAGGTTACTGAAAAGTTTGGTTTTCCTTTTAGCTCTAATACAAGACAACAAACAAGTAAAAGACAAGGAGGAAAGGCAAAAGTACCAGTGCTGGATCACGTACTGTCTCTAATCCGGGTACCAGAGAACAAAGAGATCACTGACCTTTCACAGCCTTGGGTTGCCTTGGTTATACTGCCACATATTAGGTAAGGGATATTCTAAAGTACTTTTGCCATGTATTTCTGTAGTACTGTCTAGTTCACCATCTGTCAGAAATCAATTTACTAAGGGAAGCACAAGAATTACTAACCCTAGTTTGGGGAAACTGGGGTAAAAAGGTGGAAAAAAAAGCTATGTGGAAATACTGTGTCAGTAGTAAAGTCAGGAATAGAATATCAATTTCTTGGTTACATGCTCCTTAAATTTATTACTCTAGCATGTAGAGCTGTTCCTGACACATACCAGTTTCTGTATTTTAAGCACCATCCCTTCTAGACAGTGGTGTTTTCAGTAATTATTATGTTCTTGTAATGGCAGAAGGAGTTGAAAAAGAGGGTGTAGTGCTGCAGCTTGAGTTGTGAATCAGAAATAGCAAAAATGGTTTGCTAGTGGTTTCAGACTTGGGATGAGCTATCTGTAATTTAACATGAGGGAGATGTGAAAGGAAGCCTTCGTATGTGTCTAGGTGTAAGTGTAACGTCGAGATAAAAGGCTTCCCGTTTATTTTGAGCAGACCAATGGACAAAGAAATCATCCTGCCCTGTGTGACAAGCTTTATAGATTCTCTGTTCACAGCCATTGACAAAAGAAGCCTCTGCAAAGGTCAGTTACTGTTATTTCCTGTTTATTTGCTTTCTGTTGAAACATAGGAAAAAGAGTAGTTTTGCTGGTGATACAAACCATGATAATGAATAGCAATAGCATTGTATCCAAACTTTCTGAGCAGTTCAGTAAAACTGGAAGAGCAGAGCCTGGGGGAAGCGCCCTCCAGGAAACAATTCTGCAGTTGTTGTTGGCAGTCATAATGGGGTGGCAGACATTCCACAAAGTGGAGGGCAGACTGTCCAAATCCAGGCTTCACCAAGATAATTGGGAAGGAAGAGAAGAGGGTGAGATAAAAGAGGATGGAAATCCCTCCAAACCAGATCCAGGCTGAAACAGTCAAGTGAAGGGAGAGACTGTTGACTCACAAGCTTCAATTAAACTATTCCAAACCTATAGTGCAAAGTTTGGGATGTTACCATCTCTGGCCTAAGTGACAGCACCAAGAATAAGATGATGTATTCCCTCCAGGCATGGGTAGTCACAGTGACCCCACAGGTTATCTTCCGTCTCTGTCTGAAAAAAAAAAAATCTTTTAGCTTAGCTTGCGTAGTACAGGGCAGTTGTTACTCAGAGAGATTTCAAGCATTTGGCTTTGTGACAAAGTATAAGCAAGTACTGGAATGCTTCAGGTTCAGTGTTCTTTGTTCCTTGGGTTGAAAGGGCTTGTCTAGAGTTGGGCCTCTCCTCTGTAATCTCTTTATTAACATTCCTAACCGTATCCAAAACCAATTAGTTTTGTTGCTTTTTCCTCTCTAGAGTTTGTCAAGCATGGTCCTTTTTGATGTAGCTCTTTCTTCCATCCTGTTTGCAGGTTTCGCATGCTGTCATGATTATTTGACTGGTAATACACTTACTCTAAGAAGGGGAGTACCCAAACCTTCTTTTCTTGGGTCTCATCCTTAGTGGCAGCAGCAGCAGCTCTGCACCAGCTATGTGTGTGCACAAGAAGAGGCATGTTGCTGTTTCCTCCTTTGCTCATAAAGAACAGAGAACAAATGCAATGTCAGTCCTACACTTCTGTCTCCTGTTGTCCCATACCACGCTTCCTTGCTTGATTTTCCTCACCTTCTTCCCAAACTAGTGCTTCTGGACACTTTGTTCATTTTTTGTATTCTCTTCAGCTCCATGATCTCTATAACTCCTTCACCTTCTGCTAGGACTCCAGTCTCCTCTCATTGCCTGTGCAAGGCACACCCCAGCCCCGTGCTCCCTGTTTGATCTGCCTGTCCTGTTTAGCCTGAGGTAAAGTGCAAGTCCCAGAACTGGATGGTTTTCTGCAGTTGCTTGGGAGTGCAGGGAAGCAGGTTTGGGAACTGGGACAGAGCAAAAGCAGGTTACCCCTGGCAGCTGTTTAGTTGTATAGAATTTACCCTATTGATCATACAGGTGTGTCCACAGTGAGGTGAGAGCTGCTGTCTTTGTCCAGCACAGATGTACTTCTACCAAATGGTATGCAGATTACAGTTTGGGAACCTATGCCCTTACACTGTAGGTGCAGAAAGCTTCATCCTGCCATTACTTGCTGTTTCTCCTCCTTTCTCTGAGGAACTGAGGCTAACAGTGAGCAGGATTCTGCAAACACCTGGAGAATTAAGCAGCTTGGGATAGAGAAACATTTTCAAAGGAATAAGCAGGAAATGAATGCTCACTTCCCCTTTTTCATGGCAGCTGGCAGCATGTAAGAAAGTTGCATCTTTAAAAAACTTCCCTCAGTTTGCCTGGCTCAGGAACAGTGTTTCTTCTGCTAGGGAAGAGACAAAGGAAAGAGTAATTATTTTTTTAAACAGCATATGAGTGGCAGGGAAAGGAATTGCCCTTCCCCTTTCTTGCCTGGAGGGGCTTTGACTTGTGCTGCTGGGAAACCCTCCATCCCTAAAGGAGACTGGAGGTTTAGGAAGGGGATGCTATTGCTGTAACAATATTCAGCAAACCCACCTTCCATTCACTCACAGGAATTCAGCCTTTAAGTATATGGGGCAGCTTTAAAAATATCATACAGCGTATTGTGAAAGTTTAAAGGCACCTGAATGGTATCATCAGTGTGTATTTTTGCTTCTGAGTGTTTCATTCATGTCATTTTGGGCAGCTTTTCTTCATTTCTGCATGCCATTGTGGTGGTTTCACACTGATGGCTAGCTAAGCTCCACCACACTGCTTTCTCACTCCCCCTCCTCAAAAGAGCAGGGGGGAAAAGTGTGATGAAAAAAGGCTCAGGGGTTGAGACAAAAACAGGGAGATCCCTCAGCAATTGCTGTCACGAGCAAAATAGACTCAGCATGGGGAGATTAATGTAATTTATTACCTATTGCTAACAGACTAGAGCAGTGAGAATAGGAAGTAAACTAGAAACACCTTCCTCCTGCACCCATTCACCTGCTTCTACCTCCTTCCCCCGAGCGGTATAGGGGAATGGGGTTTGTCGTCAGTCAATAATTCTTCATCTCTGCCACTCCTTTGTCCTCACTCTCTGCCCCTGCCCCAGTATGGGGTCCCTCCCACGGGATGCCGTCCTTCCCAAACGGGTCCTGCGTGGGCTTCCCACAGGCTGCAGCTCTTCAAGAGCTACTCCAACATGGGTCCATACCACGGGGTCCATCCTTCAGGAGCAAACTGCTCCAGCACGGGTCCCCCAGGGGCAGTAGCTCCCACCAGACCTCCTGCTCCACCATGGGCTCCTCTCCATGGGCTGCAGCTCTGGCCTGCAGCCTGCTCCTGCGGGGGCTCGCCATGGGCTGCAGCCTCCTTCAGGGCACATCCACCTGCTGCACTGTGGGCTCGTCCACGGGCTGCACTGTGGAGATGCGGTACCCCATGAGCTGCAGGGGGACAGTCTGCTTGCTCCACCATAGTCCTGTCCACAGGCCTCAGGGGAACTTCTGCTCCAGCACCTGGAGCACCTCCTCCCCCTCCTTCTTCACTGGCCATGGTGTCTGCAGGGCTTTTTCTATATTTTCTCCCTCCTCTCTCCCAGCTGCTGTTGCACAGCAGGTTTTCCCTTTCTTCTGCTTTCCCAGAGGCGCAACCAGTGTCGCTCACTGGCTCAGCTCTGGCCAGCAGCGGGTCCCTTTTGGAGCCGGCTGGAGCTGGCTCTTATCTGACATGGGGCAGCTGCTGGGCTCTGCTCACAGAGGCCAACCCTGCAGCCCCCCAGCTACCAAAACCTTGCCACGTAAGCCCAGTACAGCCATTTGTAGCATAAAGCTGTCTGAGATGCCTACGATAGTGCTTAGCTCCAGACTTCTGCTCCGTGTGGAAGTGGGTGTGATGGAGGCAGATGCAAACTGGGAGATGCTCGCAGCTTTCAATGCTGACTTGCTGGAGTAGGCATTTACTTTGATAGGCAGAGGAGCATTTCCTTTATGGGTTATGATAACTGTTAGAAAATACACATGCCAGTTCTGGGATCGGTATGATACTCTATTTCTGTGACTCTAGCCATTTCAGGATGGGCAAGCACCATGCAAACACAAATAATTGAGACCTGGGTAAATATACACGCTGTTCTTGTTCTCTCTGCTCCAGGAAGCTTGTTTGTGGCCTGCCAAGCTGTAAGTACTCTTCTCAGTTTGGCAGAGTCTTCTGAAATACTCCATTTGTTACCTGTGGAGCGTGTCAGGAATTTGGTGACGTAAGTAAACTCTGTCTGTTCTGTAATCCTTGGTGATTTTCCTTGGTACAGCAAAGAGTTGACTTGCACTTTATGCAGGGACATGTTAAATGCCTTTTTGTTAGTTTTGTGTTCTGTTACACCAACACCTTGCTTGGGTATTGTGGTTATATGTAGTAGCAATATTATAGGTACTGTTTGTTTAGAGAACCAAACAGATACAATGCTGGTTCAGTAGCATTTTCTCTGCAAACTGAAGCTTTCTTAGCCAGCTGCAGAGTAGTGTGTCAAATACGTTGCTTCCTAGTTAAGCACAAATATTTGGAGCACCTCATTTGTGCTCTATGCTACACTACCAATGTAGAGCACTACATTTAGTAACTGTGTTACATTATAATAATAAAAGGGACAGGTGCATTCAGAGTTGTGTCAAAAGCCTGGGATTTGGCAGTGTGTTGGCAGTGTTGGGATTCCCTTGTGTCCTAACATGTTCATGTGGGTGCTTGCTCCACAACAGGAGTAGGTTTTGTATGCTCAGTTTTATTTATTACAACTCCCTTCTACTTAAAATTAGCACGCGTAAGTGAGTGGCTGAAGGGATCAAGGGAGACTGTTGATCTCTCTCCACAAACCCTGCTGAACTTGTCATCTCCCGTCACTGTTGTGATGGAGTATCTCCAAGTCTTTGGTGGCTTGAGCTTCAAAACATCCTGTTCAGTTAGGAAACCATGGTGCCCATGTCCGAGGCATCATGGAGATAAAACAGCTTGCTCAGATCAAGCAGGAAATCTTGGCAGAGAGCTTCAGGTCTAGTGCTTTTCTGCCTGCATTGGGCTTGGGGGGTGAATCCTGCTTGGAGCAAGGGATGTTGGGCAGCAGAAGCAGGTTTCCCTGTGGGCAGGCAAGATTCCTGCTGACAGTGGAACCAGTGTCCCACTTAAGCGTGGATTATTTCTTTTCTGTTGAAGCTGATCACTAACTGGGCACGTGGGCTGTAGCAGCAGCAGCTGCTGTACTTACAGACTTACGCAGATTTGTTTTCAGCAGCTGTGTGTGGGTCCAGCCGGCTAGCCCCAGCTTGATAGGCCTGATTAGTGCAAACGAGGAATCTCGTGCCTCTTGGGCTGTCATAGGTAACTGGGCTTTGAGGCTGCATGCCAGTGTGATGGTGAAGTCTGGCCTCACCAGCCTGCTGGTGCCAGTAGAGTCTGAAGGTGCGGATTTTTCCCATGGTGCTGTTATTGTCGCTACTGCCTTGTTTTCAAATATCTGTATTGTTGCAGTGCTCTCTGTATGCTAATAAAACATTCTCTTGGTCTAGCGCTTTCCCTTCAGACCTCTCTGCATTGCTGTTGGCTGATCTCTATTACACAAGACTGGCATTATGTGGCTGCCAGGAACCCCTTTCCCAAGGGAACCTAATGGACTTGTTTGAGAAGTTGCAGCCTAATATCTCCACTGGTATTTCCAAGGTAGTCTGCTTTTTTTGAGTACACGCAAGATGATTTGTATTTTAGAATGCAATTTAAGTAAACTGAGTTAAATGAGAAAGGCAGAAAGGAGGAACGTGAGACTGTAAAGCAATTACTTTTGTAGCATCTGTTTAGGGCTGTGTCCATTTCCAAGAGGCTGCCATGGGGCATGATTTTACAGAGGTTAACTTTTAGCCCTGGGAGGCTTGCTTCTTCCCTAGAGGTGAATTGGAGCAGGAGCCCAATGTATTCGTTCTGAATTTCCGGGTAGACTAGAGGAGCTCATCTGTTTCTCAACTCTAGGAGGAACCTAGTGAAATCAACCTCCTGTGCAAAACATTAACCTCTTTGTAGGTGTGTACGTGTCTGCATGTGTAGCCGGCGTTCTTCTGCATGCTTCTGACATATGTTTCCACTTCGGACAGGTCCGACTATTGACTGTCCGAATTCTAAACCATTTTGAGAATCCACCTTCTGCAGTGATTGAGGTAGGGCTGAAACTTCTCATTTAACATTTCAAACCAGTCTTATTTTGATGACTGTGAACGGTTTCCTGCTTTTCAGAAACAAAGCATTTTTCTGCGAAAGGCTATCCTCTGATTTTGTGCTTTCACATTACAGTTTAATCTGCTTTAACCCCTACCCCCTAATGTTTTCACATGTGTGAGTTCTGGTCCCTAAGTGATGAAAATTAGAGCAAGCCCCTTGACTTTGTTCTCTGGTTCAAAATGGCTCAGACTCTGTAGTTTTGTTGAAATACCTTTCAATGAGAAAGGATACTCTAACAAAGTGCATGTCACTTGTTTGTTCAGGCTGATGGCACAGAGGAGCTCCAGTCAGTATTTGCCATATTGCTCCAAGCAGAGCTCGTGCCAGCAACAGTGAATGATTACAGAGAGAAACTTCTCCATTTGAGGAAACTAAGATGTGATACAGTGCAGTCTGCAATACGAAGTGGATCTTTGCAGGAGGTAAGTAGTTCTTGTCAGTAGTAAATTGTCACGTTCCTGTATTCCAAGAGAATGTTCCTATTCCATCATATGGATTGCAGAGTTTTTAATAAGAGTTCATTAAAAATGAATTAGATCCCGGATCATAGCTCCCATTGTCTTTAGGACTGTTGCGTTTGCTTCGATATTTAGTAGAACAATGGTGGTATCTAGATAAATGGCCCACAGTCAGTTTAATCAGTTTTTGGTATCATGGAAAGGAAGGCAAGTGATTCCAGGGAAAAGTAAGTTGTGAGCAAATTTAAAATTGTGACCTTGCCATACCCTCAGCGTGGTTTGACATCAGTACATTGGCGAGCCTAGCTTCTGGATCTTTCTGCAGGGTGAAAATCTTGTCTGATTGGGGCTGCTGCATCTCCTCTATGGCTGAGCAGGTGCACCATTAACATCAACTGAGGGGATCTCACTTCTAGATGCTGGAAGGGTCACAGTTCTATTAGTTAAATGTTCATGGATTAGGTGGGAGGTTTGTTTAATTATTTTTTGGCTGTTGCAGTACCTTTATCATTCTTTTTTACCTTGACTTGTAAGCTCCTGGGAGGAAGGGTTGTAGGTCAGTCCAACTGCATGTAGGATTGCTGTGCAGAACTGGTTTTTACACATTCATGGTACGTAGATATGGTGGATAGATCTCAATGCAGCTTAGAGTAAATGGGATCTACAAATTTCCTCATGCAGCTATGAGACAAAAAATGATCATTTGTGTGACTTGCTTTGTTACAGATAGTACTTCTGAGAATTTCTTTGATCAAAGTTTCCTCTTTGAGAAGAAGAAAGGTTAGAGGAGGTTGGTTGGTCTTTAACTGTTGTTTGTAACATCTCAACAAGGTGGTTTCATATGTCATTCTAGGTGCCTCTTCGGTATTTACTGGGAATGCTTTATATTAACTTCAGCCCTCTCTGGGATCCTGTAATTGAACTCATAACGTGAGTATATGTGGTTGGATGCTGCTATCTGTGGTTGTCTCACAGAACAATTCCTTCCATTAAAGGCTGAGGGGCAACCTCATGGCAGCCTACAGCTTCCTCACGAGGGGAGCAGAGGGGCAGGTGCTGATCTCTGCTCTCTGGTGACAGCGACAGGACCTGAGGGAACGGCATGGAGCTGGGACAGGGGAGGGTCAGCCTGGGTGTTAGGAAAAGGTTCTTCACCGAGAGGGTGTTCGGGCACTGGAACAGGCTCCCGAGGGCAGTGGTCAGAGCACCGAGCCTGCCGGAATTCTGTTGGACAATGCTCTCAGACACGTGGTCTGATTTTTTGGGTGGTCCTGTGTGAAGCCAGGAGTTGGACTCGATGATCCTTGTGGCTCCCTTCCAGCTCAGGATATTCTTTGATGATTGTTCTGTGAACAAAAGCTGAGATGAAAATGTCTGATTTGGAGAGATCTGTGCATGAAAGCTTTTGTGTGAAATCTTTCCAAATGGATTTGATCTCAAATAAATCACAGCCTATGTAGACTAATAGTTTCTAACTTAATTTCTGTTTTTTCTCACTATTAAAGGGAACTTGCAATAAATATAGTTAAACAGCATCAGAGTTTGAGTCCAAGATAGCAGGATTTGATTACTGTTTCATGAATGCTCAAGGAGCAGGAAGTGCCTCTCAGTTTCCCTGTCTCTGACTTTTCTGTCCTTACTGAAAAACCTCTAAATCTTAATAAAGTGTAGGGAAGACTTACCATGGTGACAGCTGAGCTGAATACTGAAGTCAGTGTCTCTGCTTTTAGCATGATTTTATCTCCTTGTTTTTTGTTTGTTTGTTTTTTTTCCTTTGTTGTATGATTAAAAAGGATGGGATTTTCCCCATCAAACTATTGAATTAATAAAAAGTATTAAACCAGCTCTTCAAAAGATATGTCCTGCTAATTCTTCCTTTGGTTCTATATGATGGTACTGTAAAGAAGTCAGTAGAACACTTGACAACAGTTTTACTCAATTTGAGTTCATTTGAAGTTATGGGATACAACCAGATTATTTTAATAACAATTGACATTTGAGATCCGTGAGTGAAGGCAAGGAAGTGCTACAGCTATATCCTGCAGATGTCCTGTCTTCAGGCACCCACATTAAAGCAGTAATCAAAGCCTATGATTATATTAATTATTAACTTCCCTTTGCACATGGCTTTTTCTGTTTTTCTTTTAATTTCATGCTCTTATGTTTTGTTAGTTCTCATGCAAAGGAAATGGAGAATAAACAGTTCTGGAAGGTCTTTTATGAACATTTGGAGAGGGCTGCTGCCTATGCTGGTAAGTCACAGCTCCTAAGTGGTGTTTTGACAGTAACCCAGCTAATTATGAATGACATGTGATTGTATTTTTTGTGTGCCCCAAATTTACATACGATGGGGGAATTCAGAACTAGAGCTCTTGACTGCCACTGTCATGTCCAGGCCAGGAATGGAGAGGCTTGGAAGAGGTCTGTGTCTCCTTTTGTCCTAAACATCAAGAGGTAGATAGAAATGGTAGAATGTATTACAGATAGGAGTTGCAGGTTTTAGAAAGCCATGCAGCAGCTCCGTCTCTGCTTAAGGTTGGCTTTTCCCAGACTGATGAGGAACAATGAAGAAACATATATAATGGGGTAGAGCATTGTTCTGCTCCATAGATTCAGTGGAATTCCTGCAAACACTGTGTCCTTCTTCGGTGTACTTGTGTACTCTTGAGGTTTATCTGTGAGCATATGGAATCTATGTTTTCACAATAGAGACGCGAGCATGCAGCCATTTGCGGACTTTTCTGTTATTCAAGAGAACTGAACTCAATGAAGCTGCATCAGGGCTGTAAGACATCCTAGAATACTTTCTAAGCAATGTGCGTCTTTCAGATCAGTGTTAAATACAGTTGTCTGAACAGGCACTTGGCATCAGGAATATTACTTTCATAAAAGGGGGGCTGATCTCTTGCTACTGGCAATTATGAAGTAACCCAGAGATATTTACTGCATATCATCTGTAGAAATGGAGCTGCAAACTGAACTAGATGAACAGGAGGAAGGCATTGCTGAAACGGAAAGCGAGAAGATGCCAGAAGGAGGGGTGAGCACTGTCTTCCTGGAGCAGCTGAGGACTAGAACAGACTGTAGTGAGCGGTTGGACCACACAAACTTCCGTTTTCTACTGTGGAAAGCACTGGACAAGTTTCCGGATAGGGTGGAGCCTCGGTCAAGGGAACTTTCCCCGCTTCTCTTGAGATTCATTAGGTAAGTTAGTTTTATTTTTTCTTTGAGAGGACACATTCCTTTCAATTGATTTTGGTGTTACTGAACTTTGAGACAATGGCTAGCTCTTTATAGACTTTATTTCCTAAATACATAACTGATATGATGTCTGTTTCCAGTTAAGATAACTTTTTAACTGAAATGTGGATTCTGTTAGAGATGTCACATGAGAAGCAGGCTGAAATTAAACTGGCAGCATGCTTCTGCTGCTCAGTCTGTCATTTATCACCTTGCCGGTGTCACAGCCTCATTACTGCATTAGGGGGGTGATTTCAGTGGAAGTTTCGTTTTTTTAAAATGAAAACACATTTTAATCTGGAACTACAAAAGATAGGGGTGGGGAAAATATTGATTTTGCTAGAGGGTGATCCAGTTCCTCCTGGAAACAGCGAAGATTGTTTAAATAAATTAACACTGTATTTATTTCCTTGTGCTTTCTACATAGCAATGATGATTTTTTCTAGTACTCTGGCTTTTCCCATATAATAGATGAAAGATGTCCAATTGCATTGTGAACTCTATATTGTCTACCAGAGCACTCTGCCAAATAGTTCACTCTGGACTATTCAATTTCCTGCCCCTGGAGGAAGAACAGAGGTGTCCTTGCATGCACGCACATATCAAATAGTATGATGCACATGGGGTAGATGGTGATCTCATGGCAGGGAAGGGTTTCTGATGGTCCTTTGCTATAATTTAAAAAAAAAAACCCTATGTTTTGCTTGCCTTCCTGGAAAAATTGAAGTGCCCTGTGGTAGGTTGGTTTCCTGCATTTCCTCACTTAAAATGACACCACCATACTCACTGTTCAGCTGCCCACTCCAGCAAACACAATCCCCCATGCCCTCCACAAAGCCTCTGTACAGATTTCTCATAATTCAGTGGTTCGCTTCTTTTTTTCCCCTTTCTACCAGGTACCTCCAGTCTCCTTTAGTGTATATGGTCACTGCCTTATACCTCTGCAGCTTGTAGGCAAAGCAGCTTATACTTCCTGAAATGTGCTCTTTTGGGAATTTTTAGCCATACAGTGTCCCAGGACACATCACCATTAATAACGAGAATATGAGAGTGCTCAACTGCGTGGTTTCTGAAACCCTGAAAAATGTTTCTTAATTTTTTTTTTTTTTAAACACAGAAATGAGTACTACCCAGCAGATTCATTGGTGGCTCCTACTCAGGATCTTAGAAAGAAAACTAGTGGTGCAGTAGCAGCAAAAGAGTTATCCAGTGAAGAAATGAATGATGTTACTATGGAGGATGAGGAAGAAGAAAAGGGAGAAGGGGAACCGATTACTGTAGGGCTTCCAAAAAAGAAAACAAGAAGAGCTGCTGCTAAGTAAGTATTTTTAGTTTTCCATTGCTAGTGCTTTCACGGAAAGGCAGATTCAGTAGCTCATGTCAAGATAAAAGCTATGTTTATATGTATTCCTTTTTCTTCCTTTGCTTGCACTTCATATTTTTTCAGTGGGTTATAATAATTTTAAAGTCACAAACTCTGCCTGCGCAGTACCAAATATCCAAAGACCCTGCCCAGGATTTGTTGTTATATTATTACTTGCTGTCTGATAGGTTGTGTCTTGTGTTACTTTAAGTAAAAATTATGTGGTATTCTGAAGCCATTTTGAAGTACCTGCACTTTCCTGGCTTCTCTGTTTGTATCTGTTGGTCTTTTAAAAAAATGGACATTGTCAAACACTTTGAAAAATCAGACTATTCATTTAGATATTTTGATATTGGGATTCTGTCATCACCTACCTGTTAAAAATCTTGGTCCCAAGACAAGTCTCTTGTGGACATGGATTTTTGTGCTTTGATGTTTTCATTTGCTAGTGTTTTAGACTGAAGATACGTGGTACTGCAATGTCATTGTTTTACAGTACTGAATACATGGAGAACATGAGTCTGTATGAATTCTTTATGATTTCTTCAGTGAGAGTCTCTTTACCCTGATGATCTATGTTGAATGTCCATTACAAGTACTTTTGTTTTGCCTTTTTTTTTTTTTTTTTTTTTTGCAAAGTATGGTGCTTGTAATGACAGAGAACTAAAATGTCACCTTACATGTTGGAACACCATGAGCACTTGAGATGTAAACTATATAGTCATTTAATCCCACGTTTCTTATAGGTGTTTCACTTTGTGCTTAGATTCTGGTTTGTATCTGTAGATCAGCAGCAATTAAAATACAGCGACAGTCCAAGATTTTTTTTTTAAACTTCCATCTCAGAATGTCCAAGTACTTAAGTAGAAACGTTAGTTCCTGGTACCAGTAACAAATCCGTAAAAGATTTACTGGAGATGTGTTAATGAGTTCTGGAGTGACCTGTCTTCATCTTGGCCGTGGACAGTTCATGCTGCCAGGTCCGTGCTGCTGCAGGGGAGCTCTCACGGGGCTGTGCCCTGGGGCCCTCGCTCGCTGGATGCTGCCAGGACTGGCGGAGGCAGCGGGAGGACTCGCACCTGCCCCATGCTCGGTGCGGGGTTGCCAGCAGGTGTCATTCTCGCCCTTTGGCTCAGCCCAACCACAGAGGAGGGCAGCCCAGCTGAATGTCTGGAAAGTTGAGCGTAAACCACCGTGGGCAGCCACTGAATGAGGACAGCCCCTGCCGGCCCCACTGCGCATGTGATAGATGAGATCTTCAGCCTTCCTTATCCCGGTCACCTCTCTCCCCTCCTACAAAGTAGAGATGGGGCAGGTTTGGGGTGACCCAGCCTCTTCTAGAGGAGCTGACTCCCAGCTGTGCCTGCAGCCTGGAGTAAGTCCAGCACAGTTTGTGGCTAAATGCATCCCATTCTGTTGATAGGAACAAGGTGGGCAGCAGCTAATGACAAGTAAATAAAGAGGAAAATTCAACTGTTTGGTGTTCCAGGCTGGGTTGGGAGAAAGAAAAAAGCAACATCCTGACTGTTTGTATTCCTTTCTCACCAAAGACTGAGCCCATCTGGTGCTACTGAGGAAGTGACCTTCTCTGTGCAGTGAAGTGACACTTGGGAGAAACTGCTTAGGAGAGAGAACAGGATACAACCTGCTGTCTCTCTGAAATGGAGACCTATAGACTTGGGATCCTGTTGTTTTTTCCTTCTTGTTAGTCAATTTTACTAAAAGTTCCCCATATGTTTGTGATAATGTGGGATTGTTTCTTCTAGCAATTTAAAGAGATAATTGTTTTGTTCTGTTTTACAGGCAACTAATAGCTCACTTACAAGTTTTCTCTAAATTCTCGAATCCTCGTGCGTTGTATCTGGAGCAGAAGTTAAATGCATTATATACCCAGGTGATGCTATTTTCTGGCGTTTAGAATTATTGCTAATAAGTGCACCCTTTCTTGTCTGAATACAGTGTCTGCAACTGCAAAAATGTGTCATTTTCTGTGCCCATGGCTGGTAACTGGAAATGGAGTTGTGCTTGAGAGGGCATCCTGGCAGGCTTCGGTTGAAACAAGTCCTCTTAGCAAAGACCTGCTTGAGATACATGGCTTAGTTTGCCAGGAGTGGCTCACGTGAACAGATCTGGCAACAGAAAAGTAGCAGGCTTTGGCAGTGTGGAGGAATGGCTGTAAGGAGAGTCTGTTCCACTTGCACAGCAGGATCTGGAAGAGAATTTTGAACCCAAAGCCTGGTGAAGGGCCAAAGAGATTTGCTCTTGTCATACGGTGTTGCATCTATAGAGAGCACGGTCAGTGTGAACAACAGATCATTTTGCGTCAACTGTTCTTCCAAAATTGTTATAGTCCTACAGCTTTCAGCATCCCCCACTGTGATTTGAGGTACAAAATGTGGAAAATTCAGGATCCTCATCCTGTCTAGCATTTTGAGAAGGGAGGTGCATGGCTGTCATGAAAAAACATCTGCAGAAAGAGGGAGGAAATATGTGTGTGTCTCTCTTTAGTTTGTTTGTTTAATTTTAGTGGCTGATGATGCCAGTCCTTTGCCTGGCATAGGCATGTGCACTGGCTATGCATAGTTTATTTACTCGCTAGCAGTATCAACAAAATTGAAACTAAAGATAAACAGACATTAAGTGAATAAGAAGTGAACAAGGATTAAAGAAGAGAGCTTAGATAATGCCTGGCTAACCAAAAATCTCTTCTAACTTTGGATAAGGAAAGCAGAAAGACAAGTCTAAGAAGTGGGATGGGAAAAATCAGTCTATAAAAATGTCATTTAAAAAAGAACAAAGGAGGAATTTCTTCTTGAAGAACATTCAGGTTGATAAGATTCCTTTTTGAGGGATTTCCCTGAAGGAATTATCAAAAACATAACTCTTAAGAGAGATTCTAAGTCTTAGCTCCCTTAAGAGTGCATTTTATTAATTTTACTGTATTTTGTTGGTTCTGGATTTGTTCAGATGATTGGGTTTTGCTCTGATTGTTCCCAGTTTGTGTTCTCTGAGGCTGTGGTCAGTGGGCTGTAGAACTGTATTAAGTGGTAGGAATTTGCTAGTTCTCTGGGTTTCATCTGGTTCTTGGTGTGGAAGTTGGAAGGTCTGTTAGCTCCCAAACCTGAGAATCTCTGATGAGCATCCACTGTGTTTCAGTCGACCTCAAAGTTTTGCGTAGGAACAGTTGGTTCATGTGTTTGCTTGTCCGTATTCTTATGAAAATACTGAGCAGATGTGTACAGGTCAGAGCAGTGTGTGAAGAACAGCCCAACGTAAAAAAAAAAAAGTTACTTAATCACCTTAATCACTTACTGTTTGTCAGTTCTGCGACTTAGCATATTTATTGTTATCCCTGGTGTGTCCATGTGACATAGGAATGTCATGGCAAAGTGGCCTTTAATGATTCTAGCCTGTGCTGTTTGGTAGGAGACTGAAGAGCTGATAAGGATGCAGCATGGGGAAATGATCTGTATTTCTCAGTGCCTAGGCTATGAGGATTCATCTTCTAGAGAGGGTGAATCTCAGTGAGACTTTTCATATCAGGTCTGATGAGTATTTTGTGTTTGTCAGAGGAAAGAGGGGCAGGTGCCTTGGGATGGCTTGAGCAGCCAGCCTTTTAATTCAGTCTTACCAGATGTACAACTAGGTTGAAGAGTAAAGCTGATGGTGGTCCAAAAGATGACTATGAAAAACCAAATATGATAACTATCCTACTGGAGATGGGGGGCGGCGGCGGGAAGTATATATGAACTACCAGCAGCCATGTCTGCTTTTTGTGAGTGACAGTTGTGTATTTGCATCTTGGCTTTATACTGGCAACACACATTCTGTTTCCATTTTGGTAAGGTAGTCCAAAACCTGCTTGAGCTTGGAAGCTTTGGGTTGTTTCACTGTTTTTGTTAAGCACTTCTGTCTTCTAGATAGGGCCTCATTTTCTTTCTTTTATCAACTGCAGTTACTGTCCCATCAAGACCAGAATGTGCAGAGAATAGCTCTTGACTGTATCATGACATACAAGCATCCTCATTTACTGCCATACAGGTAAAAACCTTTATGTTATTTTAGTACCAGTGAATGAGCCTGCTGTCATATCAAAAGTCTACTTGGGATCATTTGCCTCAGAGAGAGACAGCCTTGCCTGTGTTTGTTGAAGAAACATTTAAATTCTAATTTTAGCCAGTTGTATATTTCCTACCTAGAACAGGAAATAAGGCCATGAGGTGGGTCAGTGTCTCTTTTTTGTTTACATGAAAATGGCAACACTTTCATTCTGTCACCAAATAGTATGTGCTTAGCAGCTGCATCATTTTCAGAGGTCTTTTGTCCTGATGACTTGTAATCACCCAGTGAAAATAACAGCAAAAAAAATGTAGTCTATGGTTGAATAATCTATTCAGAATGTGTCCAGGAGGTACTTGCCTACATAATTAGCTTAAACTTGCTGACTTTTTAAGTATTTTTTTGACAAAAGAGTGGGAACATGGTGCTTGAATAATTTGTATAAAGCATAGATAGACAGGAAAGTTAATAGATGGGGGGGTGTTGGGGTGGATGGGTGTGTGTCTGTTTATTTTTACAGCCCCCACCTGCCCACAAATAATATTTATTATTCTCAGGGAGAACTTGCAAAGACTGCTGGAGGACAAGAGCTTTAAAGAAGAAATAGTCCATTTCAGTATATCTGAGGAGAACACGGTAGTAAAAATGGAGCATCGACCAGATCTCATCCCTGTTCTTATGAGGTTTGTTGTGAAGTGCTGGGATAAAGGTTTAGTATCAAAGTACTGTGAGCAGAGATGTAACGCTGCTACTTTTCATTTTAAACAGTTGAGATAAACCTAAGGTTATTGGTGTAGTTTGACTTCTTAGTTTGTGTTGTTATGTATGGCTTCCTTATTAATGCCTTTATGTAATGTGTTATGCAAATGGTGTTTTCTTTAAAAACAGTGTTTTGGTAAATATTGTTTCTTCTAAGGCTTACAGAGAACTCTGAGATATTTCTGTTCACTGAGTATTACCATTTGTTCTTGTTAAGATATAGTAATGCGAGTTGTGCAGATTGCTTCTTCAGCAGTAACTGCCCTCAAGCTAGCCTGCAGGTAGTCTAGTTTTATACCTGAAGTCACCAGCAAAGCTTCTATAGCAGAGGCTGATCTTTCACTGTTTCTGAGCACTGTGTGGCAATTCAGAGGAGATCCTAAAGGGGGAACTTCCGCTTGGTTTGTTCACACTAGGCAAAGTTCTTAAACCAAACTGAGTTTCTCTTGCAGAGTAAGAGGCTAGGAAACACCTTGCTGAAAGCTAATACAACCTCTTTTTGGCTCTTGAAGAATTCTCTATGGCAGGATGAGAAACAAAACGGGGAGCAAAACGCAGGGCAAATCTTCAGCAGGCACTCGCATGTCGATAGTTCTGCGATTTCTTGCTGGCTCACTGCCAGAAGAGATACGGATGTTCTTGGATCTGCTCTTTGAAGCTGTGAAGCAATTCAGTAATGGTAGGTACAGGCAGTGGGTATATGGTACTTGCTGACCTGTAGAGAAGCAGGAGGGTAAATACACTTAGTACTGTTACCTGCCTCAGTTGGTCTCTTAACAGTTTCCTTGGAGGGATGAAAGGATGAAAGTAAACTTTTGATAAGGATTAGGATTTCCCTGAGGTTTTACTTGCAAAGCACAGTTACTGTCTTTTACAGGTCTGAGGTCAGAAATACTGAATGACTTGCCACAGCTGTGCAAGTAAGCTATAGCAGGCCAGGAATGAGCAACTGCTGGCATTGTAGGCTGGCCCCTGGCTGCTTGGCAGCCTCCATGCTGTCCTTCCCATGTAACGTGCTGCTGAGCACAAGGCTGACGGTATATGATGGGAGTAAACAGAGGTTATAAAGTGCTCTGATACTGTAGCAGTGGGAAATGTCCGAGTGTCGCAGAGAGGTGGACCTGTCTTTACTTAAAAAGTTTAATATGAGGAACTGTAATTTAGGGCCAGGTGATATTATTTTTTATTGAAGATTATTTTCATTATCTTTATGGTGCTTCTCTAAGTTGCTGTTCCTTCGTCTATCACAGGGCCTTGCCAGACAGCAGTGCTTCAAAGTATGTCAGAGCTGGATTTAGCTAAAGTCCTGCCTCTTGGGCGTCAGCATAGCCTCTTCAATGGTCTCGAAGTTGTACTGAAAAACATGGGACATTTGATCAGTCAGTACCTGCCTGAAATTCTACAGATTCTGCTGTGCATGACGGCTGTGGTATCCTGCATCCTCCAGCAAAGAGAGAAGGTACGATATACATATGTGTGTATGTATGTGCATACAAACATGTAAATGAAGTTCCTTTCCCTACCTTTCCCTTAGCTTGCAGGTGTACACACACCTTCACTGATTCAGATAAGTTTAATGCTTGCATGCAGTGAAGCTTAGCAGTTAGATTTCAGTCAAAATAGGGGACAGTGATATTTGTCTGAAAGTGCTGTAGGGCTTGGACAGTGCAGGCAGAGTTAATGTGTTTAGAAACCTGCTTTGGAGTGCGTTTTTGTTTGAGTTAGTGAAGGGAGAGTTGGAGGTTGCTACCTGCCTGCTCTGTGGAAGGATGGGCATGAGGGAAGGGTAAATAATTTGTTGTAAGAACGTAAGAGGATCTTATGGCTGGAGGTTGAAATGGCCTTGAAGATGTAGTTTCTTGGCTGCAAGAATAAACCATTGGAGCAGGGAAAGGAGAGGATTTCAGGTTTCTTGCCTGATGATTTTAGAGTAAAACTTGTCTTTGAGGTGCTTTGTTACATTGCTAGATCCCAGGAGAGCTCAGCATTGTGGACAATCACAGCGATCCACAGTGGTCATCTCCTGTCATGGGACACAGGGAGAACACAGCTACCAGCCATGCTTTCATCACACTAGATACACATCCAGCTCTGCATCAGGAGTAGTATTGCCAATCCACCATCACAATTTGGGTCTCAGCCAGGTACCTGCAGAGCACTGGGAACGTTTCTTCCCTTGGTGTGTAATGGCTGTTTGTGCAATAAGAAACAGGTGAGGAAACTATTCTGCTTAAGTTTGGCAGCAACTAAAGATGAGCTGTGTTGTCTTATTGCAGTCCTGTGCCCAGGAGAGCAGTGCAGAGAACCCTGAGCTCATTCCCACACCAGTAAGACCTTAACTGGGTTAGGAGGATACAAAGGCAGGGCTAACTATCCTGTGTGGGGCATATGGCCATTTTGTTTTGAGTTGCCTACTGGCTCTTCCTTGTAGCACTGCGCAGCATCTTGTGGAGGCCCTGCTATCTTAGGGGCTCTGTTGCCAGTTGTTTGGAAGCTATGACATTGAGCCAGGCTCTTCTGTCTTACTAAAACTAGTGCCTTTGCCAGGCTTCAGTGCAAATAGGACAAGGAATGCTCAAGTCTGGTCCTGCTCAGAGCCTGATCATATACCAGGTGAGAAACAAGCAAACTGCACAGTCATCATCATCACTGCGGTATTGAAAGGAATTATGAGATGATAGACTGAACAAGGGATGTTAGGTAATGAATGTTTTGTCGCCATGCACATGTGTTCTTGCCAGGACCTGTCTGTGAGCATCCAAGGTTAGAACTTGTCTTGAAAACAATCCATCAAACAAAGCAAGTCCTTGCAGCAAGGCAGCATCCAAGGTCCCATAGTTGCAGGCTACAAAAGCCTTAAATGATCTTCAGTATGAAGGGGATGGGCAATTCTTTAGGACAGCAGCATCCCACTTAAGCAATGGATTGCATGTGCCTACGTGTTTTAAACTGGGAAAGGAGTTTTAAGAGCTGCTTTGTTTATTGCTGGGATAGTCGCATTTTGCCTGGATTACTACAGTAAACCTGTCACCATCTTGTAACTTGAGGAGTGACAGTCTATCATTTGCCTGAACTTAATTTAGCACTTCATTAGTCCCTAAGATGTTAAAAGCTCAAGGAAGAGTGTGGGAAATCTGTTTATCTCAGCTAATGATTGGACAACATTCTTGGGGTTTGAGAGTAATTTATTGCAGGCTGATAATGCCTGGAGAGTTAAACATCTACTTTGATAGTTTTAAGCTAAGTTACTCATTTCACGTTTCCTTCTGATTGTGGTCAGTAATGAGTTTCTTTGTCCTCTCAAAGTCTTCATCTCAGAGGACTGCTCTTCTGGCAATTGAATTGTGGGAGACTCTAGATTATTTTGCTTGGTCACCATTAGCAATAGCAGCCTGGTTTGTGCTTCTTACATAAAAGTAGGATCAGGTGTTTGGCCCTTCAAAGCAGCTCTTTGGCTGCTTGGAAGCTGCTTGCACACCATTACACTACTGTACCTCAGCACAACATGGGAGGTCCCAGGCAAGAGCATCTTTGGTTCCTTTTCTACCATCTCCTCTTTTATTTTTACGTGTGATTTTGGGTGCAAAGGCAGTGTAGCAGTGTATTGCATGGTAGAGGGTGGTATCTTCAGAAATCCATAGGCACATCAAATACAAAAATTAGCATGTCTTTCAGTGAGTCTTTGACACCAGAGCTGCTCTGCAAAATAAGAGATATGTATGTTTATTCTGTGTGATGGATCGTGATACATAATGGAGGCCCTGAGGATCCAAAGACGTAGCTCTAGTCTCAGACAGTGGCCTTTATTTGTTCTGACATGGCTCTGTTGTTTCTGAAACAGGAGTCAGTACCTCTGCACTGGGCTGTGTAGCTGTTCTTGGAGTTGCCTGATGTTTGTGCTCTAAGCTGTATTGCACAGTATGGAAATAATGTAGGTTACTCAAGTCGTAACAGACTCTTCTCCCTGAGAAGAAGAGAATGCAGCAGTGCGTGAATAACTTCATGATTAGCTGTACGGCTGATTTCCTTACTTAAACATTTTCCCCAAGAAAGTGTATGGAATGTAGATGCTACATGGGTACAGGAAGCCTCCTCCTGTAACCAAACGCTGTAGACTGCCCTGCTCTGTTGGAGTGTTTCATATTCTTGCCTTCTCTCTTCCTCCTCCTTCTCCTTGTCTGTTGGGTTCTTTCTTTCCTAGTAGATCTCAGTGTGTAAAGTACAACTTTGATTTTGGGAGCTGATTTGGGTCCTTTCTGGTGTAAATGGAATTATTTAAGTGTCAAGGCTGGAAATGCAGCTGGTTTGTACCTTTCTGCAGTTTGTCCAAAAAAAGGTCAGCTGGTACTTCAAAGTACTCAACACGGATTTTCAGTAGCTGAAGGAGTTCTCTGTAACTGACTCATTGCAGGAACAGGCACCCTTTAGAAAAATACAGGTCACCTGTGAGAGGTGAATTGTTACTGTGAACAAGTTACAGGAGAAACCAGAAGAGCATTTTGATAGTTCAAGCAAGGGTTGTATCTGTGGCCAGTGAATTGCTGTATTTAGTTTCAGAGCAAGTAGTTAGTGGTTGTTCTGCAGAGGTCTTACTGTTTGTTGTGTTGTTTTGTTTTGTTTTTACAGGTCCAACCTCGGTTCATTAATCCGCTGAAAAATTTGAGGCGGCTTGGACTGAAGCTTGTGGCTGAATTTTTTTCTGATTATGAGACCTATAGCTTTAGCGTGGAGGAGATTGATGCAGTTTTCCATGCAGTGGTATGGCCTCAGGTAATGTGTTTCTTCTTCTTCCAAACCAGCTCGTATGTAACCTGTACCATGCAGAGAACTCCAGCTGTCATTTGCTGGCATTCTGATGTGTGTGTGGGAAGGCCAGTTTCGTGGCTCATGTCTGATTAGTCCTGAATAATAAAGCTGCAGGCTGAAGTACAAATGAATTCATCTGAACAAAATGGATGTGATGGCTCTGTTTTTTAACCACAGAAGCAGAATTCTCTGGATGCTTCAGAGAAGCAAAATAGTACTTTTAGATCACTCCTAGGTGCACTTTGCTGCTTTTCTATCTGAAAGTTATTGGGCCTGTGGTGGGGGGTTGCAGAAACAAATTTAGGTGGACTTTCCTGCTGCTGCAGGAAAAGAAGGACCACAGCATGGTCCATCAGTGGGCTGTATGCTCTTCTGCCTGCCATCTGGGAGTCCCATATGAGCACAGTGACAAAGCACAGGGTTGTGGCCTTAATCAGAGAAATTCAGATCACTTCTTGGCTGGGAAAATGCGCTACTGGGAGAGGGAGAGAGAACGCAGTATTGGAAATGAAATTGTGCTGGTCATGTCAGGCAGTGCATATAGCTCTGTATTTCACTGGGCTGAGCGACAGGGACCTGCTTTGTTCGTGGAGTCCTTTATTGCCTTCTACTATCCCAGTGTTTCAAGGCCAGGGTGCCGCACAGGCAGAGCAGTGAAAATTTACTTCTGTCCCAGAGCAGTAGAGTCATGTGTTTCAGGCTTTGAGTCAGCAAAGCACTTAAAGCATTAAGGGAGCACTGTGTTTGGAAATGCTGAGTAAATCTGAACAGGATGTAGAATTGTTGTTAAATAGCTAGAATTCCTGTTTTCCCAATAGATGTCAAGAAGACAGCGCTGGTTCTGGAGCTTGGACTGCAGCATGATCCAGAAGCTCCCTCTAGAGGGAATTTCTGCCAGTGAACTCCATGGAGATTTAGTTTTGGTGGAAGAATTGTTCGACTTGTGTGCTTTAAGGCTGTAAAACTGATGTGTATAAAAGCTCATGGGGGAGGGCAAATTTGTTTTAAGCCAGCTGTGCAGGGAGTTTGCGGCTGTTCGTACCCCAGGATTTTGCTGCAGAGGCTCAATATTAGTAGCCTGCATAGCAGCATTCCTGCAAGATTGGATTTACAATTTAGTCTTCATTACGCATCATTCAGAAAAGTTCTGCTTTGTGCAGAGCAATAACATTACCAGCCTTTGAGGCAGGAGAAAAAGCTGACTCAGACCCTGGCTATGATGGTCAGACCTGCCTTCTTTTCTATTACACTCAGGTTTTGAGCCCAGACTGAGCTAGTGCAAACCCAGTGTGCACCGTTTTGAGTACTACCTCAAAACACACTGGAGCCTCCTCTGCCTGTGTGTTCACTAGCAGACACGGAGCCCAGTTAGGAGATCGCATTCCCTGGGTGCGGTGCAGTACTCGAGCCTCTCCTGGAGCAAGGAGGGTGTTTTTATAGCAGTGAGGCCATGGGGACTTAGAGCAGATGCTGGAATGACGGGTGCTGCAGCCAGGGCGTAGGAGGTGTGGGAGGAACAAGTCTTGGGTGACATGCCTGAGATCTCTTAAGTATGTCCAGGAGAGGTGGCAAGGTCTCTGTGGCAAATGTGAAGCTCCATGGGGAGTCACTTTTGAAGGCAGGACAAAAATGACAGCTAAGTAGTGTATAAATATGCAGTAAGATAATCTAACTGTGAGGCCAGAAATATTGAAGGAGCCGGAAAAACAATGAAAAATTTGCTTTCTAAAAAAGACAAACTGTAGATTGTAGTGGTTAGACATGAGGTTTTTAAGTGGCTTTACCTACTTGTGTTGCATTGGTGTCTGATTTTTATCTCCTTTAGGTTTGCAGGTTGGCTTCAGAGAGTCAGTATTCTCCAACTTTTCTGCTCAAACTCATTCACACCTGGAGTAAGAATCCCAGGTAAGTGTTCTCCTTGCAAAGAAGCATGCATGCTTCTCTTGAGTACACAAAATTCATGTTAAAAAAAAAAAACAAAAAAACCCCACACCACTCTTAACAGGTTGTGAATAATTATGTCATTTCTTTTTCTACTAGGCTGTTACTCTTTTTGTAGCAGTCCAGATGCACTTGTGAAGCTTTGCAATTTATGCCTATTACGCTATTTTTAGTGGGCTGCTTTTCCCATATGCGAGCAACCAAACAGACACATAGTCCAAACCCAGCTCACGGGTGAGGAGGAGGTGACTTAGAATATGTCTGTATCTTGACTGATGACTTTTATTCAAGTCTTGGAAGGAGGTGGGGGGAGGGGGCAGTGTTACAAGATTATTTCGTTCATGTCTTTTGA
Source organism: Chauna torquata (assembly GCA_013399475.1). Taxonomy (NCBI): domain Eukaryota; kingdom Metazoa; phylum Chordata; class Aves; order Anseriformes; family Anhimidae; genus Chauna; species Chauna torquata. Next base: position 61,171 of record VXAL01000646.1, on the reverse strand, counting down.
TTCCCTATTTCTTTCTATTATCTGAAAGAATGTGGGCAAGTTCAGCACAGAATCTGTGGCACATTCTGAGACTGAAATTGTAAGAGAGCTTTTTTTGAAACAGACACTGAGAAATTCTGCCCTTGCTGTCTTGAGCGATTTTTACCTTTTCCACTGAACTACTGCTTTTACTTTTCTGAAGTATCCAGCATCCATTTTAAAACCTGTCATTTGTAAGGATGAAGAACTTGCACACAAACTTACATTAAAAAAAAAAAAATTGGATTGGATTGTTGGCATAGGAACAGACCAACAGAAGACTTGGACAAACATCTGTGGAGAAAGGGATAAGTTTAGATGATGCTGTCTTGCATCGCAAAAAGGGACTTGGTGACCTCTCAACCTCCATTCATTCTGTTTTTTATGACACTGTGGTTCAGTGATGTTTGTGGTTTTTCCATATTTGAAGTAAAAGACAGTCATCATCTATTTTTTATGACTCTGACTCTTTGCACAAAAGAATTATAAAGCTCTATACTTAAATTTTCAGTATACCTTTTTTACAATCTTTCTCTCAGATATTTCCCCTTGCTGGCCAAGCAGCATCCAGATCGTCCAGAGTGTGATATACTGTCAAATGTGTTTGCTGTGCTGTCTGCCAAGAATCTGTCTGAGGCAACATCAAATCTTGTGATGGACATAGCTGATAGCCTTCTCAACAGCCCCAATTTTGAAGCCACGGAGCAGGTTTCCAGTTTGAATGTGACTGACTGTGTTGTCATAGTCACTGGAGAAGTGACAGAAGGTGTGTGTGTAAGAGTCCTGTTGGGTGCTTCGGAAGGAGGTGTTAGATCATGATGAGGTTGTCTTTTGCCCTGAGTGAGAATACAGGGAAGGAGACCATGGAAGAGTCGCTGTACAAATTTGTCTTGGCATGCTCAAGAACTGTAAAGTCCTGCTTGTCTCATGGCAGGTGAGATTCACATTTGAGCATCAGGGTCCTGAGCGTGGAGAAATTCCTTATGAAGAGGGAAAATATTTGTAGTGGTGACCTGTTGTGTCTGTGAAGCTGTGACTGATACAATAACTTCAAGAACTGCATTGCTGACTTGACACTGAGCCTAACATCAAGGTTTATGTAAAAAGGCCCAGTCCCTGTTTGCACATGGTCATACATCACTTTGATGTTTAGTCTGTGCTTCCTCACCAGAAAAGACCTGTGGCTGATTCCTTTTATCTTTGTGTGGTAAGGGGCAGGAAGGGTAGTGTGCTGTGTTTGATGCTGTTGAGACATCTTTCACCTGTAACACTCAAAGGTAATGGAAAGGAGAGCACTTATTGCTGTGCCCTAGTTATGGCAACTTTGGTTTGCACAAGAGGTCAGTGGTAGACTGTAGAAAACTGCATGTCCAGCCATTTTAGGAGGTAGTTTGTACCTTTGAGGAACCTCCTTGGTACCTTTTGATAAGCCTATACTTATAGGGCTGTAACTGAAATCTGTGAGGAGAGCTTTTATTTTCTGTGTGTACTTTTCTTTGGTCCTAGCTCAGACATGTTAGACTTGCTCTCAGCAAGTGCCAGTGCATGTTCCCAGCAGCCCTGGACATTCATAATTCCCACTGATTTTTCTTCCGCCGATGAAACCTCCTTTGTTTGCATTTCCCAGTTGTATGTGTAGGGCTGAATCTCCTTTCTGTTCCACGGAGCTTAGTTTGTTGCTTGCAGCACTGAGATGAGCACTGCTAACTGTTGTATCCCTTACAGAGACCCTTAGCCTTGGTTGCCGCTTGGTTCTGCCTCATGTTCCTGCCATACTTCAGTACTTCAGCAAAACAATGTTAAATGTGGAGAAAGTGAAAAAGAAGAAGTACAGAGCTCAAGTCAGCAAAGAACTGAAAATACTTTCCAGGTAAGTGATTCTTTAGAGCTCAAAACAGTTGAAGGGTTGGAAGGAGGGAGGAAGAAAGAAGCTGTTCATAATAGGCTGCAAATTAGAAACATGGACTGGAACTTTAAATTTAGAGCATTTGAAAATACCTATATTTGTCATTGACCTTGGAAGTTGCTGATGACTGAGCGGAAGAGGTTTCAGAAATTGTCTCTAGCTGTTTCTCTTGCTGGTACTCAAAACCAGTACCTCTTGGGATAGGAAAGGGTATGGAAGTGACTGCAGTCTGAATACTAGGGCTGATAACATGATTTTGATAGAGAGGTCTGTTAGCCTGGGTGCAGATGGATGGGCTGACAAAACCCTGTGATACAGCTCTAGTGCTGACTGAGTTATACTGGTGATTGGACTGTTATAAAGTAGTAAATTACATTGTTTTATCATGCAGGATCAGCAAATTTATACAAGAAAAGAGTCAGAATTCAGTGCTTGTGAGCCTTCTCCTCCCTTTCCTTCACCAAAGTAACATAGAACAAGTAAGTAGAAATGACTTTTTCCCCCCCCTATTAAAAATACATTTATATTTTAATAAAGTAGATTTATTTAAGATGCAATTAAGGCTTACTGATTACATGCCATTTCTCATACCTAGCCTGAAGTCAAGTCTTCAAGTGTTTGTAGCCCACTCAGCACCCTGTCATTGTGTGTTGATGTGTACAGGTTACTGGATGCTTGGCAGGAGTGCCGGTGCCCAGGCTGATTGTTGGCCCTTTTCATGGGGAAGATTTGCAGAAGTGTTTATACAATTTTTACTTCCTGTGCTGCTATAGTCAGTTCACCTAATTCCTTGCGGTTTTTGAAATAAGTGCTCTCTTTAACTTGTACTTCATGCACCCCAAATCCTAAGCCACAGCATCTGGACAGAATATGAGTATATGTGAATGTCGTACACGCTGTGTAATGGGCAGTGCTTCATTGGCCAGTGCAGGATAAAAGGCAAACATTATATTACCCTGTTCCCATATCTCCTCTTTCCGTTCCATTCTTCTTCCGCTGTTAAGGAACCAACCTGTGAGTACTGAAGTGTATGTCAGAACTGAAACTTCTCTAAAATCCTAAATTCTTCAGGCATGCAAAGCTTATGGACTGCAGTTGAAGAAAACAGACCTCTCCATGGCTTAAGCTTTTGTAAACTTAATTAAATCAAGCACTGAGGATATTGGTAGACTCTTTAGTCTGTGGCCATTTTACTCTCTGCCAAACCTTGTTTTCAAACATATAGTCCCATCTATGATGAATAAATCTATTGATTTTTTCGGCTTGATTGTCTGCATCCTTGGATCAAGATTTGGATCTTGTTTTTCTTTAAATGATATGCAGTTGCTCAATGAGAGGTTTTAGGGTTGCAGAAAGAACTGCTAGGCAGCAACCTGTAGCTTCTGCTTTGCAAGTAGTCATTTAACTGTTCACAAATTGTTTTTTAAATTTGTGAATCATTAGGGAACCATATATACTTTCCATTCAGGGAGGTCATACCAGTAAATGGTACTGTTAACGTTTGTTTCACAGATTAAAGAAAGACTACTTTTTAAAGCTCTGTTAGTTTTCCTGATCTTTGAGTCATCTGACAAAGAAGTTTTCATTGTGATGGCACTCCTCTCCAACTCTGTGCTTGTGTCTAATTGAAAGGTGGCAAGTGCTTCTGAGATGTGATGATTGCATTGAATGTGTCCTCTGATTTTTTTTGTTCTTATTCAGTATCTATGATCTGAATAAAATACAGCAAAGAGGTTAAGTTCACTCTGTGCCTTGAAGTATTTCCCAAGGAAATATTTCCCAAGTAATCTCATGAAGTTTCAGTAGTTATTGACAGCTTTCTGTCTCTTTCAGGATGCAGAGATTGACATTCTGGAGACAGTGCAGAACTTACTGAGGCATTGCTCAAACCCTACAAGCTTTCTCAAACCTCTGGCAAAGCTTTTTTCTGTCATCCAGAACAAACTGTCTCGACAGAAGTTGTGCTTGGTATTTCAGGTATTGCATTTTTATGTGTCTTTCTGTGTATTTTTTCCCTTGTTTTAACAGATCAAGAACAAAATAAATAGCAGTATTTATCTTTGTTGTACATGAGCTTAAAAACCTTTTTAATCTCCATCATCTGTTAAGTGGAAGTGAACTGACAGAACTGCATATGGTAGACACTAATGAACTGCAAGAAGACTTGTAAAAGTTTTGGCTTGCAGCCTGGTTGATGTGAGCGTTTCCAGGGTTCTGTTGTGTAGGAGAAGCCAAATAAAGCACACTGCATCCATAATGAATCCTGTGCCTTTATGAAATAAGAATGGCTTTCAGCAGCCTGGAGCTGGTTTTAATTTTTATTCTTCTCTCACAGATTTATAGCAGTTGGGCTGTTTTGTACTTCTTTGAAGTGACTTGCATAACTTTTTTTTTTTTTTTTTTCAGTAGGAAAACCCAGGAAACCCCCAACATAAATATTTAGAAACTTAGGAAATTAAAACATGCATCTTCCAACTTATAAAAGAAGACGCTGATGGCAAAATGGCTTTTATTAAGCTTGTAACAGGACTGATACTGTTACTTTTTTTTTTTTTAATCTCAAGTGGTTAGCAGTAAAGTCTTGAGTCCTCCAAATTTCTAACAATTATAACAGTTAAACTGTTTTCTTTTATGTTTCTTTTTAGACTTTATCTGATTTGGACAGTGAATTGAAATACATTACTGATGTTGTTAAGGTACATCTGGTTTCTTTGCTCACTTTTTTCCCCAATAATGTGTTGTCGTGTCTGTAGCCTTTTTCATGAATGACTCGTTGCTTTCTTTTAGCTGAATGCCTTTGATCAAAGGCATCTCGATGATATCAACTTTGACGTACGTCTGTCAGCATTCCAGTCAATCACAGCCCACATAAAAGAAATGCAAGCAGTAGATATCAACTTCCTCATCCCCGTTCTGCACAACTGCTTCTATACCATCCAGGTTGGCTAAGTGTTCCTTCTCTTGCTTTGTGCATCGTGTTTCCATGATGAATCTAACTTCCAAATTCATTCCATTGACTGTTTATTTGACACTGCAAAACGTTCGGAGAGCATATGTCTTCTCACAAATGCCTGATTTTAGGTTTCCTCCACTTGCCTTTTCCCCTGTGTGTCCCGAAAGGCAAATACACTGCAGCAAGAAGGCTAAACCAAGTGCAGTGCACCTGTCTGTCAGTGAGCCCTGGAACTTCTAGTCAATTAGTGCTGTACAAAAAGCACATTAGAATCTTGACAAGGTGCTTCTCTTTTTGTTGCAGTGTTCTGGTTGTATGGGCTTACTGATGAGTCTAAGTGGATTTTTACTGTTTGAGAAAGTGGGCATCAGTTCAGTGCTAGAACTTCTACAGGAGGGGTTTTGAGTTGATAGAATTATAGGATCATTATAGGCTTTGTTATGCTGTGTACAGTGGTACTGTTCTGTCCAGTCTTTTAAGAAGAAAAAGGTGTCATATCCAGACTCATGTGGTACAATTTCTTCATCTATTCAGCTGGGGGATATGGCTCTTAGTGACAACGCAAGCCTTTGCTTGACCAGTTTCATCCGCCGCCTGGCAGAAATTGACCACACGGAAGATGAGTACAAGGAGCTAATCCAGCACACTCTCCTGGAGTCTCTGAGAAGGGGGCTGAAGAGTAAGACTGAGGTAAGGCACTGTTATCTGGTAACGTATCTCCAGCTGTCTTCAGGACACCAGGGCATCTGAGACTTTTTATAGATGACTCCTTTGAGTCTGTTGCTAGGATAAGAAATGCAAGTGCCTACTGTAATCAAACTTACCCTTCATTTGAAATCTTACAAAAATCTTGCAGAACTCTGCTATTGTTCTCTTCTTTGCTGTTATTTAGCTTTTCTCAGTTGTAGCTCATTCTTTGGAGGGGAGACTTCAATTTATGTGCAGTCCAAAATACAGGTGTATTTGCTGTTACCAAAGAGTAGGACCTGTTGGCCTGAAACACTGTGTAAGTGACAGCATAGCTGATCTGAGGAGTGTGTAGCTGTGTTTCCAAGGCGTGCTTAACCTTCACTGCTTGCTCTTTACAGAACATCCAGCAGGACTACACGTCATTGCTTTCCTGCCTCATTCAAACTTTCCCAGCAAATCCTGAATTCCGGGACTTGGTCCAGCTGACCAACCAACATGATCCTGACATGGACTTCTTTGAGAACATGAAACATATGCAGGTAAAAGGCAACACGCATTCCATAATGCCTTTCTCCCCTTACTAAAGCAAAAGCAGTTTACTGTGGAGTAATGTTTTCCAAATCACCTATGCTGTGTCTTTAAGGAATTGAACCCGTATCATTAGATGTCATTTAAAAAGATAGAAAAGGGATGTGGGCATTGAAATCATATGGGTGATTGTGAATCAGTCACAATTCCTCAGTACTTCTATCTATAAATATTTTGTTTTCATAATTTAGCTGCACTGTTTTGTACCTCTTCCTACTTTAGCTTTAAAAAGTGATCATTCGTGTCCTTTAGGTGGCCTCTCCACCTTACAACCCATGTGTGACTCAGCACACAGTCAGCAATGGTGTCCTGAGGATGACATAACAGCGAACAGGTCTTTTTGGTTTTCCTAGCTTGTTTCCTGCTATTCTCTGTCTGAAGGCTCTGCAGCACTTCTTTATTCACAGGTCTTTGTGATATAAATGCTACACAAAGCTTGGGCTCCTATTTTTTCTTGTAGAATGAAAATACAATATTTCTTCTGCTTCCAGAAATGCAATCAGAGAGAGCATTTGGTGCATTTGTAGTTACATGTTGAACATAAATTCTCTTCCTTGTAACTTACCAGGCCTTCTCATCTTCTATCAGTTGCCTCCCTTGCCTGATAGCTGAAGATGACACATTCTTATGCTTGTGAATTTGCAATGAAATATCCCAATGAGGTGGAATATTTATTGAGGCAAAAGCCTAGTGAAAGCCCAGACATGAATGAAAAGGCCGTGGCCTGTCCTTGGAAATGACTGTACTGTTTATGTCATTACTTCAGATTGAGCCACCTTCGTGACTGCTGGATGTATGTGCTCCTCTGTGCTAGCTGTGACTTAAGGGCCACCTCATTCACTGTCTTTCGTGTTTGGCTCAGATCCACAGGAGGGCACGAGCTCTGAGGAAACTGGCTAAGCAGCTGACTGAAAAAAAACTTGTGCTGTCGTCCAAATCCCTGCAGAACTACATCATGCCTTATGCTACTACTGCAATTTTTAATGAAAAAATGCTTAAGGTAGGCTTTTAAATTGGATACATCCCATTTTAATATTTTTACCTTTCTTGAGTTGTTCTCATTAAAAGAATAAACACTTTGAAAGACTGCTGATGGATATGTGGAGTGAGTGTTCCCCTTTCACATGAGAGCACTGTACTTCTTTTGGTGGCAGAAAGAGGGTTTGGAAGGTGCAGGTGTAGTCTGGACCTGTATCTACTAATCCTGTCCTGTTTCTCCAAGACAAATCTCTTAACTGGTTGTGGGTTGGGTTTTTTTTTGTGTGTGTTGTGTGGTTTTTTTGTGTTTGACTTGGGATTATATTAGTTTGCATTTTTTGTAATCAGCTTCCCCCCCTGCCCCTCCAAACTGCTCTCATCACATTCAGTTGTGAGATTAGTCACTGTTTGGCAGCAGAATGTGTGTGGTGGGGATCATAGTCTGTACCTAGTAACTGAAGTGGTAATAAATACTGTTTTCACTGGGACTATGGGGGGACTGCAGGAATTGGCTGAAAATATCTGATATCAGCAGCAGCTTGGTAATTAATGTTTGAAGAGCGACATTCTGTTAGTCGGTTTCCATACCTTTTATTTAAAACTTGAAGTGAAATTACTTGTAATGTCAATGTAGATAGACTTTTGCTTGTGACTTGGAAATCCAAGGTTTCACACATCCATACAGTTCCCTGCACACTGTCAAGTGAACAGCAGAGCTTTTTATGTCAGAGCAAGCAAATGTCATTTATGTAATTTGCTTACTGTCAGAAATATTCTTCTGAAGCAGAAACAATTAGTGCTCAGGCACATGACCCAGCACCTGCGGTCATACAGAGTGTGCCCATTGGCAGGGTGAATGATGATGCCTCTATGACCAACAGGAGCTAGAATACATTGACTGAAACCTTGGTGAAGAAACAAATACATTTTATTTCACGTTAGCAGTGGGTTAACAATGTGTATTTCTAGTTAATCAGCATAGCCCAGCAATGTGTGATGTGGTTGTTGTATTGTGACTGTTTTTTAGTTCTTTGCACAAGTGGGCCCATAGATTTAGTTATGTGAGAAAAGATAAACACGTGCAGAAGTAGTTGGAGGAGGTGGGTCTGGAGATTTGCTTTGTGAGCTGTGATTTATTTGTTTGTTTGTTTGTTTGTTTGTTTTAACCTGGTGACTGGGAGGTGATCTAAAAGAGCTGAGTACCAGGCATCCCCACTAGACAGAAGTTACTTCTTCTGGCTCTTGTTGCTTTGAGTAAAGTGTACTTTAGAATACATGAATGCTAACAGCAACTGAATTTCTGTTTTTTGGGCAGCATGAAAATATGGTAACAGCCTCTGTTGAAGTTGTTGGAGCTGTCTGCCGACATCTCTCATGGTCAGCGTACTTGTACCACTTAAAGCATTTCATCCATGTCCTGCAAACAGGGCAGATAAATCCAAAGTTGGGAGTCAGGTGGGTACTGTGAGCAATGCTGCTCTAGGTTCTGCCAAAGTCTAAGGCAAAATTTAGCGTCTTAAGGAGCATCACGTGGATTTTAACCTCTTCATTGGCACGAGCGATTGCCTGCTTTGAGGTGGGCTTGTGCAAATGAAAGTGGGCACAGCTTTGCAATTCAGTGTGACTGAGCTATGAAGGATTGACAGGTCATTGCTTTCTCATGCTGTCTCTCACTGTGTGCATGTGAGCATTAGCGGTTTCTGCTCCTGCTAGATCGTCCCTGCTCCTGGAATACCTCCACTGCTCCAGTACCGCTGTCTGTGAGGTTTTACAGTGAACTAGGTCACAGAATGCATCTAGCTGAAATGCAACCAGTTTTTATTTTCTGATTTGTTATTTCAGGATAAACCTCCTTATGCTGCACTGTCACTGAGTCTGAATTTTTTTTAAAAAGCATTTTTAAGATTTTCTGTAGTGTTGGTTCTGTGCAGCCTCTCCTTTTTGTGTGGAGAGCTAATCTCTCTTTGTGTGTTTCTTTTGCAGCTTGTTAGAGACAGTGCTGGAAGCCTTTCACTTTGACCATGAAACACTTGAAAAACAGCTTGTGACCATTGAGAACCAAGGTGAGCTTTCTGCTTGTAATTAGAGAGACACTCCCTCTAATTGCTCAAAAGGCAGCTAATTGACATTTTTTAGTTTTGAGGTCAGCTACTCCCAGCTTTTTTAAATGTGCATGTTGGAAAACTACTTTTAACTTACCTTCTCAAGAGCAGTGCAGACTGTCCTCCTATGTGCTGACACAGTGAGGAGAGGTGGGGGGAAATCACCTCCTCATTAGCTCTCTATCCCAGGCCAAACCAGCCCAGACTGGGTTTATGCTAATGTAGGAGGTTCTGCATGGTCTGCACCTACACAAGTGGCTGCTGCCACGTTTTTGTCCTTGCTGTTGGCTGCTCTCATTGTTAACCGCAGCCTGAGCAGGGTGCTTTATGTCCTGGCCCTGCAGTTTCATGGGAAGAAAATTGTATCTTTGACTTGTCCACCATCATGGTTATCTGTGTTGTGGTCTTTGGGATATTCTGAGGAGGGAAGAGGATATCTCACAGCTGTACTTGTCAGTACCTCTTGCATTGTGAAATTACCAAATGTAAGTGAATGACACCTCTCTGAGGCTCAAGGGCATTGACCTTTGTTAAACTGTCAGTGGAGTTCAGCCAAAGAACAACCTAGTCTTTGCTTTAAACCTAGGGGTGGATATCAGAAACCAGCATGCCAGAGCTTCTCTACCCAGTAAAAAAACTCTGATGTTTACTGATTGCTGTTACCAATTGTAGGTAGGAGCTCTGTCCAGATCAAAGCTATCACAAGAGTATGTTTTTAAGGGCTTGATTTTTGTGGTCTCCTGTATTTACCTGTGATTTTGACAATTACTTGACAGAAGCTGCTGCCATGGATCTTGAGCCAGTGGTGGAGGGTGAAGAAGCCATGGAACTGGAACAGAGTGAAGGGGAAGAGGAGGTGGTTGAGGAAAACAAAGGGGAGAATCTCCCTGAGGAGCCGGCAGAACCTGTGCTGGTCCTGCCTGAACAGGCAACTGAGACAGCTGAAGACAGTGAGCAAGTGGCCAAACCTCTTTCTTTCTTACCCCGAAATAAAGAAGAGCTGGAGTGTCTGATCAAACACATTCAAGATACAGTTATAGTCAACATCTTGCCTAAATTGCACAGGTGTATTGTTGCAAAGGTGAGGAGCTGGCATTGGAAAGGCAGTTTGCAGGCCTGTGCTGCTACTCTAAGGGTTGGGGTGGTACTGTAAAGAGCCCTGTTGAAATGCAGCACCTAAAAAAAACAGGCACAACTGGACTGAGACTGCCTGAAAGCACAAACAAAGCTTCATCCCATTTGGTATGTCATCAAGATTGCTGACTGACCCTTTGGTCAGCGTGGGTGTGAACCAATTCATTTAGTGCAGCCTGTTGATAAGTTCTCAGCCACTTGTTAGCGCCCAAATTAGCTTCTGTATTGAAAATACAGGGATTCATCTTGCCTATCCTTTAGCTGACTGGGTTTTTCCAGTAATCAGCAATAGACAGCAACTTGCCATATTGGCTTCTTCTCAGGGTTTGCTGAGAAAAAGCAGGATTTGCTTAAAACTCTGTTCATTACACTTTTTTATATTAAAAGTGCATTGTGTCTTGCTCTGTCTTAAAAAGGTTAAAAGAGATGAGGAACACAAGCTTGTGAAATCCAACGTTGTGAACGATGATGAGGTAGTTCGTGTTCCTTTAGCTTTTGCAATGGTCAGGGTGATGCAGTGTCTTCCCCAAGAAGTGATGGAAGCCAACCTGCCAAGGTAAGTCCCAGAGGAGCTCCTTGAATACCGTTCATTTTGCTGGGATTGAGTGTAGACACCCTTCTTAAGTTGTGGTTGTGCACGTGGCTAAATCAAGGAGGGGCCTCCTGACAGGCCTTAAATACTTTTTTTGGGGAACACATTTTCCTAGTTACATTCCCCCTTGCATTTGACTTCTGTAAAGCTAAGTTTGAAAGGGACTTGGTAAAATCCTTAAATAAGAGCAGAGCTGTGAAGCAGAGTGCGGAGGTAGGGGTGGCAGAGCTGGAGAAAGGGTATAGAAAGAAAAGACAATCTTTAAAATCTCTTGAGGGACAATAGATCTGTGTATGACTGTAAAGCCTTTCTGTGTGGTTGGCTTTGAGCATACCTTTGCTTGTAAAAACATACCTGAAAGCAGGCTCCTTGGCTAGCAGTGTAATTAGTTCTGCTGTGTTTGGAGGGTGAACTAAACTGTCTGTCTCTGCTTCCAGCATCCTGCTGAAGGTCTGCTCGTTTCTGAGGAACAGATTTCAGGAAATACGGGATGTTGCCCGTAACACCCTTACTAAAATCATGGAAGTGTTGGGAGTGCAGTACCTTCTATACATTTTAAAAGAGATGCAGTCTACTCTCATCCATGGGTACCAGGTAATGCTGAAATTCTTTGTCTTCTGCTCTTTTTCGGTTTGTTGGTGTGGGGTTTTTTTTGTGTTAGGAGGAGACGCCAAAGGGAAATTGCTACTGAAATTGTTTTGCACTGGGAGAATAGCTTGGTATTATACAACTAAATACTACTGCTAGTGCCTACATCAGTCTTGGTTAATCCAAGTAGTATACAAACGTATTTTATCTGAGGGTCTGTACCCAAAGAACTTATCCATTTTCCTGGAGAAGATATGAGGTATGGAGGCGAAGAATGAATTTCTGGTTCCAATAAAATTATTGGGAATCTTTCCAGTAAGTTCGTTAGGGCCAAATGTCATCTGAGGTGAGTTACCACAGAGACTACACAGACAGTATGTAGTGATGCTAATTGAAGTCTTGCTTCCTAGATCCAGAGCCAAGGCCCTAATTATTAATTTGCCTTTCCTCTTTCCACAGTGGTTTGCGGTAAGAATAATTTCTGATGTGAATTACCACAGTGGAATAGTGGGAGCTTCTAGCTACTATAACAGTGAAAGCACTGATTAGCATGGCCTAAAAATAGCAGCAAGAGCACTTGAGAAGGAGGAGATTCCAGCCCTCTGCCAGTGCGTGGAGGGACAGGGGTCCTTTTCCTGCTGCCTATATGAGGATTCCTATCCTCCCAGTATTTTTTTTTCCTATAGCAAGACTTCAAGTGTAGTGTGTGAGTTGTGATGTCTCTACTATGGGAGTCTACCTATCTAGTAATACAAGAAGTCCGTGCAGGGGACTGGAAACGTGATCTGTTCTCTTTTTCTCTAGCTCCATGTGCTGACTTTCACTGTGAACCTGTTACTGAAGGGCCTTACTACCAGGCTGAGTGCTGGTGATTTGGACCCCTGCTTAGATATCCTGATAGAGGTAAAAGCTATTCAAGATTGAAGGAAACAGCATCATGAAATGCTTGGGGCAGAATCTAAGAGGAGGATAAGGTTGTATGTAGATTGCCTCAGACTCAGTGGCAAACAGGGCTGATAGTGTTCGTACTGCAAAGGGAAGAGACTGTTTTCTACTGAGGCATCAGCGTACCCCTTGTAGAAGAGTAGAGTACCTCTGGGGCTGTTTCCTGAGCCCTATGTCTTGGGAAGGCGGTTGGTTCAAGAGCAGTAGCCAACAGATATCTAGTCAATGCAGTCCATGGAGCTCAGCTGGCCGCCCAGAAGGGGGTTTATTTGCATGTCTTGGTCTGACTGGAATCCCACTTCTTGTATCACAATGCCCCAGAGTGGTGTGAAAATAGCTTCCCCATCTGGTGTGCTCAGCCTAGGGTGTCTTATGTTGACAAAGGAAAGGTGGGCGTGATTTGTGGGGAACCTGGAGAACTGGGTTTTCTGTGGCTGGGGAAAAATAGTGTAGTTCTGCTGTTACTGGAAGAATCTGGCTCTGTTTTTCTGCTCCTCTCATTGATTTCTCTTGGCTGCTTTCTGAAGATTTTCAACCAGGAGCTGTTTGGGGATGTAGCTGAAGAGAAGGAGGTGAAGGGAATTGTCTCCAAGGTCATGGAAGCACGCAAGAACAAGAGTTATGATTCCTATGAAATTCTTGGAAAGTACATAGGAAAGAGCCAGGTGACTAAATTAATTCTGCCACTGAAAGAGGTAAGAAAAAGCCAGAGTCCTGGCTTTACTCTGAGTACTCTCAATTCTGTATGATCTAGGAGAAACTCCAGAGCCTCCAGGTGGCTACTGTGACTTTACCTACATAATCACACTGTGGCTCCCCATTTTTCTCTTGGAAGGCAGTATGCACCCAGGTCATAAAATGGAACTTTGTTATCGATGTCCGGGGCAGCAAATAGTGTTCTGGGAAGCTTTCACCAATAGAAAGGAAACATTGCACTGTGCATGCTCCATGTCCTTTCCCTCTGTCAGCTCTTGGTAATGCTGTTTACTCTGGAGCTCCAAAGACTTCCAGGGATGCTCTGTGTATGGATCCCTTGCACATGAAGGAAATTTCACCAAAATGTATTGAGGCTCTGTCCATATGGAATAATTGCCTTCACGGAGATGCAATTTTTTGAATGGGGTGCAAGCTCATGCAGAAATGGAGCCCTGTTTGCTCTTGAGCTCTAGTGTGTCCTGGTGGTGACAGGTGAGCTGGCTGGAGTCTAAGAAGAGGCTGGAGAGAAAAAAGAAAGGATGTTGGGGCAGAGCTGATGCGATGGGAGAGCTGGGGGCTTTAGGCAGCAAGTGATGGAGGAGTTACTGTAGCTTTTCCTGTGATTTCTGAATAGAGATGACAGATCACTGCCCTCCTGACTCTCATGGTGATGCCTTTGCAGATTCTGGAGAGCACTACAAGCTTGAAGATAGTCCGGAAGGTGCATGAGGCACTGCGTCACATCATGGCAGGGCTGATCTTCAACTCGGACATGAATGCAGAATCTCTCCTCCTCCTCAGCCATGGTCTCATCAGTGAAAACTTGCCTCTGCTCACCGAAAAGGCCAAGTGAGTTCCAGGAGGTTACCCAGCTGGTCTGTTATCAGATGGGAGGTTTGCTTGTAGAAATAACAGCTCTCAAAGCCAACAAATCAAATGTGTGAGGGTTTCCTTCCTTTCATATACCCTTTGTTTTTGATGTAAGCAAATTATTTGGGCAGCCAGTGGGCAAGGAGAAAGCTTGGAAATGGAAGTTGTCACTTCCTGAACTAATGGGAGTCTACTCTTGCAAGTGCTCATGGTCTTGAGTAAGGCTGTTTCACCATCTGGCAAGATGATGTATGTGTTTGGATGAAAGTACAGGTGGTGGTGTCAGGAGGGAGCTACAGACTAGCATGTAAGAGGTGATTGGGGTCCTGGACATTTTCATGGGGTTTGGGAGCAAGAGGAACTGTGGCCTGTCGCTTTATCACTTCAGGCAATAGAACCATCAGATTTCCTCTCTATTTGATGGTGTCACTTCTCAGAGTGGGTTTGGGCATCTTGCCTTTTCTACGTTTCATAGTCTGGCTTGCACTAGAGTCTGACAGTTGTTTGCAGACTTCTTGTAGCAGTTTTTAAAAACTATCAAAAAATTCAGTAAATCATCAGTAAATCATGCAGTAGATATATTTGCTTGAAGGAACTACCGAGATTGTTCTCTGAGCAGAAAAAAGTGGAGTTGTTATACAAATCAGTGTGCATCTGCTGTCTTTTTTCATTGAGAAATTGTTCTCAAGGCTGAGTGTCATATCTGTCATGCTGCTCTCAAGTTCAGTTTCTTTCATTGTGTTCACATTGTGTGAACACATTTCATTGTGTTCATAGATCTGCTTGTGTTCGCAGATCTGCTTTTACTTGCTATGTGGGTAACAGCTGAGCACAGTCCAGCTCTCTCCACTCCCAACAGCAAGCTTGTTGTGGAGAGAGTTGAAATCTGAATTTTCACCTTTGCCATATGCTGTTTTTTCAGAACAAAAGTTGCCCCTCCTCCAGATCCTCGGCTGCAACCAGAAAGCTGCCTGCTGCTCCAACCCACTCCTACGAGAGGAGGGCAGAAAGCACCTGTCAGCAGAAGGACAAACATTTATATCTTGGTTGATTCAGGACTTCGGGTAAGGATCTTCTCAGATACAAAGAGAAAGCTTTGAAATTAAAAAAATTTGTTAAGAGTGTCCAAAGGAAGGTGTTTTGGATACATTGTGTTAACACCACGTGGTGGTTTTACCTAGCTGAGCGGCAAGCTCCACCACAACCGCTCTCTCACTCCCCCTCCTCAAAGGAAAAGGGGGAGAAAATACAATGGACAAGGGCTCAAGGGTTGAGATAAGGACAAGAAAGTTGCTCACTAATTATTGTCACAGGCAGAACAGACTAAAGATAGGGAGATTAATATAATTTATTACTATCACTAGCAAACTAGAGCAGTGAGAAACTAAAAAGCAAACTAAAAACACCTTCCCCCCATCCACCCTCTTTTACCTCCTCCCCCCGAGCGGTGCAGGGGAACGGGGAATGGGGGCTGCGCTCAGCCCATATCGCTTGGTCTCCGCCGCTCCTTCTTGGTCACTCTGCCCCTGCTCCAGCGTGGGGTCCCTCCCACGGGATGCCGTCCTTCCCGAACGGCTCCTGCGTGGGCTTCCCACAGGCTGCAACTCTTCACAAGCTGCTCCAATGTGGGTCCGTACCACGGGGTCCATCCTTCAGGAGCAAACTGCTCCAGCACGGGTCCCCCACGGGTGGCAGCTCCCACCGGATCACCTGCTCCTGCGTGGGCTCCTCTCCACGGGCTGCAGCTCCGGCCCGGAGCCTGCTCCTGCAGGGGCTCTCCATGGGCTGCAGCCTCCTTCAGGCCACATCCACCTGCTCCACCATGGTCCTCACCACAGGCCACAGGGGAACTTCTGCTCCGGTGCCTGGAGCACCTCCTGCCCTCCTTCTTCACTGACCTTGGTGTCTGCAGGGCTGTTCCTCACTCCTCTCACTCCCAGCTGCTGTTGCGCAGCAGTTTTTTCCCCTTCTTAAATATGCTCTCACAGAGGCGCAAACAACATCGCTCATTGGTTCAGGTCTGGCCAGCGGTGCGTCCCTTTTGGAGCCGGCTGGAGCTGGCTCTTATCTGACATGGGGCAGCTTCTGGACTCTTCTCACAGAAGCCACCCCTGTGGTCCTCCTGCTACCAAACTTTTACCACGTAAACCCAATACACACCACTGCCACTTTCCTTAACTTTTTGCTTGTGGTAATTCCAGTGATGCCTCTTAGAGAGCTATAAAAAGTGCCTAGCCTGTTGCAGATCTTTTAATGGGATGTGGCATAAATTCTACTATAACGCAAAACGATGTGGGACTTTATTTGAGTCACAGTCTAACTTTGAGATCAATGTCCTGTGTTTTCTGTGCCAGCTGCTACACATGAGCCTGAAGAGGTCCAAAATAAATTCTTCTGATGAGCATATTTTGGAAATGTTGGACCCCTTTGTTCAGCTGCTCATAGACTGCCTGAAATCCATGGATGTGAAGGTACGGTTTTGAGCTGGAGCCTGTCGTCTTCTGCTAAGAAGGTCTTGCTGACAAATGCCATGTTGCAGTTGATCTGCGACAGCAGAGGAAGGCATCCCATTTTCAAACCTAATTTCACATGTGTACAGTTAAGCAAGTTGAGGACATGATATTCCAAGGGGGTGGAGGGATTGTGGCTGATGGAGGACTGAATGCTCTGCCCCAGTGCTGCTAGTTGAAGTGTGGACAAGTTCTTCTGGAGCATGCTCATACAAGAACTTTGCAGGCCATCTGTGAGGAGGTTTGTAAGGTTCTGTGGCTGTGCAGAACAGCATTGTCACAGCTGTGGTTTCTTTTGATCCAGCTCTTAACATCTTTATTCCCAACACCACAAACAGCCTCCTTGGGTTTGAGTGAGCCTAGGAGGAAAACATTAGACCCCAAGTTTCCCAGGAATGGAAGACATGCCTCAGACACCAAGAGATACTTGGAGCAGAGCTTTTAGGTGACCTGGGTTTTTGGTAGAGCAACTTCTATGCCTTGAAGGTACCTCTGCTTCAGAAGAGTTCCTGCCATCTGCTGAATCAGCACTGTGTTAATGCCTTTACCAAGTAAAATCAAAGTTAGAGAATTGGGGAGTGGCAGATGGTATTCTTAGAACTGAAAACCCCTTTGTATTGCATATGAATGTTTTGAAAGACAGCTAATTCCCTTTTACCACAGTTGCAGATAGCCTGACAGTATCTGTAGCAGAGAGAGAAGTGTTCTTTCAGTGCCGTTGTACCCACATGCTGACCTTTGGCTCTTTCTTACAGGTGATAACTGGTGCTCTGCAGTCCTTAGTATGGATTTTAAAGTTTCCTTTGCCTTCTGTCAATACAAATCTGGAGTCACTAATCAAGCAGCTTTTCCTCTTGCTGAAAGAATTTGCCAAGACAGGAGTAGCTAAAGGCCAGAATTTCCACCTGGTTGTGAACTGTTTTAAAGTAAGTCAGAGCCAGGTCTGCGCACTTCTACTTTAGGATTAACTTTGTGGAATGAGACTTTCCACTGCAGATCCCTCCTGCAACTGGTCCTGGAGAGTTAGTCAGGAGACCACAAGGCAGCATGGGAAATGTGGTCTTGCTCTGGTTCTTTCCTAAGTGCAGACTTACAGAAAGTTACCCCTTTGGAGCTGTGCTCCAATGCACAGCTTGGAGCTGAGGGAGTGTTTTTATAGAAGCATGTTTGCCTTCTTTATTCCCTGTAAGAGTATCGTGTTACCACCCTGTCTTCTGAGCAGCATCAGTTTTGTGCCTGAGTAGCTTGCTTTTAACATGATTCATTGGAATAAACTCTCACAGCTGAAGTGAGACAAGGGAAGAGGGCAATTAGTAGTAGTAATAACTGCTGTTACTGTGTGCGCTGTCTTTCTTTAGATGTCTTCTAAATGCATTGCTGAATTAATTACAGCTTCACGATCACGGAAGAAAGTTAGAGTAATTCATGCTGAGTCTCAGTGCCAGAAGGATTTTATCCTCTTCCTGTCTGTGTTCCTGTATTGTGGCTCATGTCCATGAGCATCCCCACTCATTTCAAGGACTGAATATGTGTATTTACTTGTATTCAGTTTTTGTCTCAAAATTGCCAAGTGAAAGCAAAATGATGAGAACAGTGTTAGCTGCGTGTTTCAGAGCAGCAGTTTGTTCTTTCAAACCCAAGTGATATAAATGAAGTTAGGTTTTGGTGTGGGCTTATGTTTTATGGCATTGTATGTGTATTGATAGTGTGCAATTTGATTTTGCAGTCTGTAACAATACTTGTGAAGAATGCAAAGAGCCACATAACAAGCAAACAGCTCCAAGTGTTGCTTGGCTTTGCTGAAGAGGACATTTATGATTCATCACGCCAAGCCACTGCCTTTGGCCTTCTCAAGGTATTTCTGTGGAACAAGTGTATAGGTTTTATGAGCCACTGGAGTGATAGCGATTTTACCTTTTGCTGGAAGTCTGTAAGATCTCATGTCAGGAACAGACCACAGAATGCCGTTGAGGTTCACTGTTATAGAAGAAGAAGAAAAAAAAGCAGCAGAGCTTTCGTGTTTGAGTTGTAGTCACTGTTTAAGATTGTTTGGGAAGCTGTTTTATACACATGGTGCGTATGAGGATGCATTTGGGTGGCAGAGTGTTTTCGCTAAAGAATCCGCATCTCTTAACTGTTAGATCGGGTATTCTTTGTCCTCCAAAAGAAGCAGATACGGATTTGCAAGCTACCTTCTTTCACCTTTTGCGCACATGTGTGTGTGTTTTGTTTTGTTTTGTTGTTTTTGTTTTTTTTTTAAAAAGTCCCTCTGGCTATGTTTGAAGGTATGCAAAAGTTAGTGTTAGTGTACCACGTGATACCAGTGTAGTCCCAGGTTATAATACTGCATCTCACACTGTACAAACAAAATGACATGACTCCAGCTGTGCTGTCACATTTGCAGGCTATTTTATCCAGGAAGCTGATTGTCCCTGAAATTGATGATGTGATGCAGAAGGTTGCCCAGCTGGCCATCACAGGCCAGAGTGAGCCAGTGCGAGTCCAGTGCAGGCAGGTGGGTAGAATGAGAAGTCTCTTGTGTTACTTTACTTACAGCAGTCTAACAGGCTAGAGGGCTTAGTGTGGCCATCCCAGCTCTCACAGAGAAGTGCCTTAGCCCTACTGAATCCCCGGCACTGTTTTCCTATCTTCGTAATCCTTGTCCCCTTGTTATCTGGCTGGTTTTAGTTCTCATGACTGATCCATTAGCAGAATTGCAGACTGCTTGCCTGTAGTGAAACTGCTTGCTGTGGCATACCTTCGGAGAGCTACTCAGCAGCAGTGACACAGTTCCTCCTTTGAAGGCTTTTAGGGCCATGTAACTAAGAACCTTTCCTTTTTCTGTATCCAGCAGAAGGAAATTTGCCACAAACTACGGTTCCTTCCCACTACTTCTTCCTTCTTTCTAAGCTAAAAGCAACCAAAAGATGGAATTGGTTGCTTCATTTCAAGCATCGAGATACAGATGCAGCAGGAGTTGTGCATAGCCAAATAGTGCTGTAGTTATCAGATGGATTTTGAAGGATGCTGAATTTCTATTAACAGAAGCCTGGCAAGTCACAGTAATACTCTGAAGACTGATATGGCAGATGTCAAATGCCTGCAGATCGCGTTCCAGGCATGGAGCTTGAGAGCAGCTGACCCCTTGTGGAATAGGACCTGGCACACGCAGGAAGAAGGGTTTATTCTCATAAACTTGCTGCTCCATAACTGCGTTTTCTTTATAAACTTTTTACACGCTTTTCCAAGTGTTTCTTGTAACTCTTTTCTGTTGTTTTGTTTTGCTTTTTCCAGATTTACTTAAAATACATTCTGGACTACCCCCTTGGTGACAAGCTGAAACCCAATTTGGATTTCATGCTCGCGCAACTGGAGTGAGTTTATATTCCCCACATCTCTTTCTCTCAGTACAGAACCTTGTTGCTTTAAACATGACTTTAGCAGCCTTCTTGTGTGCTGTTCATGAGGAGGAGTGGGTGTGGCTGGAGTCTTGATTTTCCTACCTCTAAAAAAAACTTTCCTTTTTTCAGAGGTAGATGCTTGAGAATTAAAGCAATTTTCTCTTCCCTGTTTCACAGCTGGTTTTGTTGTTCTTTATCTGCGTAAGCAAAGGTGCTGTTGTTTGCTTAGTGCTTAACGAGCTGCACTGTTTGTGAACCAGGTGACCTAGAAAATCCAGAAAGAATAAGGGAAAGTGCATTTATGTGACTACTGTCCTATGGCAGCAGTCTCAACTGCAGTTGCAGGCACAGTTGAGGTCAACTGCACCAATTCAGCAGGAGCAGTGTGCCTGAAACCTCCTTCTGAGCATGATCCCTCCCTTGCTCAAGGTGACAGTAGTTTACTGTGTCCCCCAGCATGGAGCGCAGTGCTGTTGTGCTGACTCAGGTTGGCTGGAGCCCTCTTTGGCCTCTTTGTCTCCCTGTGCCTGTTCTTTAGCAGATGGAGCTGAGCGGCCTGTTTACTTCTCTTCTCGTAAATATCAGACCAGGTCAGGTAGCTGTTGTAAAAAGATCCTTGCCAGTGTGCATTACTAGCATTGGCTGTTCTTGCAAATTTTTAGCAACTTTATGGAGTGTTAAGCCAGCCCTAACTGTTAACCATTTCCTTGCAGTTATGAGTATGAAACTGGGAGGGAGTCTGCACTGGAAATGATTGCGTATCTCCTTGACACGTTCCCGCAGGTAACAACCACCGCTTGGTTCCAGCCATCAGGCAGTTGATTCTTTTCGGCTGCTTGCAGTAACAGCATTTTCAGAACACTTTATTTTGGGAGCGCTTGGTAGTTCATATTATCTTTTATCATGAGCAGGATGTTCACTTATCTCCAAAAAACCTGGCTTTACTCCAGAAGAGAAATGACATGCTGGAAAGTCTGCAGTACTTCTATATCTAATGTGCTCAGTCTGCAAGTAAAATAAAGCTCTGTCAGCAGGAGCTTGGACAAACTTGATGGTGATTTATGCCAGGAAGAAACACATCCAGTTAAGGAAATGGGGTATGAGTAGAAAGTGAAGTCTAGAGTTTTCTTACTGTGATTTTTTTTTTTTTTAAAATGTTCATGAGAGATACTGTTGACTGAACTCATCTGTGATGTACAATACTGGTTATATTGGCCCGACTGGAGAGGGAGGGCTTCTCAGTAGGGTGGATCAAAATGAAAGCTAAAAAAATAATTGTGCACTTATGCAGGATAACATACACAAAATGCTAAGCTGCCTCAATGCTTTGCAGCTGGAGCTTGACTGAGCATACAGGAGACTGAGAGAAGTGTAATCAATCAAGAATTTGGGAGGAAGGAAAAGAAATTCTGCACAGTAAGCTGTGCCTCTCCACCCCCTGATTAGATTTAGTATCTCAGCTTGGTTCCTAGCAACTCTGTAAGGTAGCAAAGCACTGCTGTCTCTGCAGGAGAAGGGCCTTTGGGCCTGATTGCTGCAGTGCTTAGAAATTTATGCCTATTTCAGTGTGAGATAGTTATGAAAAGTCCCTTTTAAGGTTTGACACTCAAGTTGCTGTCCTAGGGACACGTTAGCAAGTCAGTGTCAGAGGAAGGATGGGGCTGCTGTGCACTCCCTGCGTGCTCCAACAAGAGGACCAGACTCTCCTTTCCGTTCACCTGCTTTGACATGGACCCCACTCAGGGCTGGCATTGTTCCTATATGCTGTGCAGCAAATAACTCCTCTTTTCCCCTTTAAATGCCAGAAGCTTCTTGGGGATGTACAGTTGACTAATGGTTGTTTCTTTCTAGGAGCTCCTCCACAAATACTGCGGGCTGTTTTTTCTCTCCCTGTGTATGATGATGATAAATGATGACTCGGCCAAATGCAAAAAGATGGCAGCTTTGACATGTAAATCTCTGCTCAGTAAGATAAACAATGATAAACAAGATCTGATGTTTTCGCTGATCACAGAGTGGTTTCACAGCAAGAAGGTATTCTTTGGTCTTTTCATTGGCTGGGTCTAGGCTCTATTTGGGGACTGAGTAAGATTAAGGCAAGTGAGATTGCTAATGCCAGGTGTGGTGGATTGGTGGGTTCAGTTATGTCTGACTTACGAGCTTTAGGAAAGGAATATGGGCAAGAGTCAGCTTAGAATAAAAATTCTTCAGAGCTGTCCTAAACACCATGCTTCTTGCGAGCATGAAGAGAGGGAGAAATAAAGATTTGTGTAGCTACACAAACGTAGAGAACAGCTGCTGCTGTAGGTCAGCCTGCAGACCTCCCAGCTGCATTGCACTGCATTCTGACAGTCCCATTTGGGACAAGTATTTCACCAGGTGTAGCTTTTGCTTAGGTTAAAGGTTAGCAAATTCCTTAAAGCTTTTCTGATCCCAGTAATTGACTGTTTGTGCTATCTTCGCTCAAACTTGTTTCGTTCTGTTGCCAGCAGCTGGATGGTTGCGAACCTAGTCTTACAGACCTCCCATTTTGATCTGGGTGCCTGGCTGTTCAGTTATTCTCAAATAGGACTCAGGTTCTGTCCCTCGGCACTAGCGGAGCCAGTGTTCTTCAATACTTCGTCCTTTCCATCTCTATTATGTTTAGTTCTGGTTTATAGCTGTGAGCTGCCCATTGTGTAGTGAAGAATCAGTGAATGCAGAGTAGCCCCCAGAGCTCTGCAGCTGGGAACTGGGCTAGAAACAGCCTTTTGGCATGCAGTTCTAAGGCACCTTTCCAGGGATAACGTGTCCCACCAGGTGCTTGTGTCCTTAGCTGGCAGCTTCTCCTTTTTCAATTGTATTCTGAAAATCAGCTTCTCTTAAGATGCTGTTGCTATCAGCTCATGGGAGCTGCAAGTTTTGCTTATGAAGAAGTATTATTGCTTCTATTGGCAGAGCTCACACAGGAGGTTGGCTGCCCAGGCATGCGGTTTGTTTGTGGAAGTGGAAGGAGTAATGTTCGAACGGCGCCTTGAAGCTGTCCTCACCTTGATTGAAAAAGAAATCAACCCAATTCGATTTGAAGATGTAAGTCATCAAATCATCATGTGTGTGAGGCTTGGGGAAGGAAAAGGGAAGAAGTGTAGGAGTGATTTAACTGTTAGGCCTACTGTTTGGGACTGAGGAAGGATGCAAAGCACACATTTGTCCTGAAGGAGACATCACTGACCTAGAACCATATTTTGTCTGCCCAAATTTCATGTCATGTCACAGCACAAGGGGCAAAGGAACTTTGCAAAGCTACCTGGCCCGATTCTGCAGCCATGCTGTGGAACCAGCAGATATATTGCTCCTTGCTCCAGCCTCTGTGAAGATTTCTGTGGGTGGAAGGGGTTCTTGAGACAATCCTTGAGTCATAGGCTTTTGTTTTTTTTAACCTGTATGACTTGGTGGATTGACAGCATGTAGCAGTGTGTATGTCCAGGTAGCTTTCCCTGCTTGTGTGGTCTTTACTGTGGTGGCAAGAGAGAAGGGACTTCAGTTTTTTAGTTAAAGTGAAGTTAAAAATCACCATGAGAAAGAACGGCAGGATGCATATGTAGCATTGGGATGGGTTAGAATCTAGTTAGGTAGAAAGCAGCCAGACTATCATGCTGACATCTGTTTAACTGGGATGTGTCTGCTAGATGCATAGAAATTTGTGTAAGCGTGGAAGTTCAGAAGTGCATCACTTGTGACTGACTGCTTTGTTCAGTGTTATCTACAGCTTTAACTTTCAAAGGAATTCCCTTCCTGTACTTCAGACCATGGTTTTGTTTTATTGAATTTCTTTTTGTGCACGTGATTAACTCAGAGTAACCAGGCTGTCTCAGCTTCTACTTGGCCTGTGATAATCCCAAAGGGATCCCAGTCACTGCACCTGGGGAGCCACCAAGTGTGTTATTGATGTGCCAGGGCAACAAGCTGAACAAGAGAAGAGCCTCAGGGTATGCAGATTGGCAGGAGATGAAAATATCTGCAGTGATGAGAAATCCCCTGTAATCACCCGCTGTGCTGCAACATGTGGGTAAAGCACGGGCTAAGTTGCATCAAGCCAGCTGGTGATTGCAAGCACAGTCAGGACCTGAAGGCGATTTAGTAAAACACAGTGCATGCAGTGTTGTCATAACAATGTGGGGCTTCCCAGCTGACAGAGGCGAATCTCAGCTCAGCTTGGCTCTAGTAATGAGAGTCAAATGTGCGCAAATACCTGTATAGGCATAACTGATATATGTCGTGTGTATAATTGCGTGCATTTGGAAACCAAAGAGTTTGTTGCAGTGATGTCTGTATAAAAACAGAGAAGAATGATTGTAGTAACCTCCTGCAGAGGTTCAGTCTCCAGAGGAAATGCTTTAATGGAGCTGCTTCCCTTCAGTTTATTATAGGAATTGGGTACAAGTCAGTCCTCTGTTTCTTTGCAGGGTTGATCTGAAATTTATCTAGTAGCGTAAATAAGCACTCTCTTCAAGTCCTCATAAGCATATTTCTGGTCTTGCTGATTTATTAGATAACTGAAGAGGAGGAGGAGAAGGCTGCAGACAGGCTGTTGTTCAGCTTTCTTGTGCTGGTAACAAAGCTAATCTCAGAGTGCAGCTTGATTCAGTTAACCAAGCACAGTGATGTTGTCAGCAATATCTGGGGTAAGTATCAAGAATTACTACGGCTGTGTTACAAGGAAGATTCTTTGCATGCTGTGTGTTTCTTTACACCCCAATATAAAGCACTAAACTGTCACGTAAGGTTTGCATGCTGCAAAATGCTAATACATGGCAGCTACTGGGCAGTGAAAGAGCAGATTTTAATGGAAAAGGTTATATAGTTGATGAAAACAATATGCCCTCTCTCTCAGTTGCTGGGAAGTATTTCTTATTATCCCAAGAGCAATACTTGCAAACTCTTGCATGTTTGACCATAATTACAGCCTCTCCAATAAAAACTTCCAGTTCTTTTGGGAAGATATTTTCTTGATAAGATCATACATACCAGCCAGCAAGCGATGACGTGGTAATAGTACTGTAAATACTGTGTGCCTGCCAGGACGTTAAGGCCTGGAGGTCATTTGATTCAAGCAATTTCCATATGAGTGAGATTCTACAATGTCAGGCTGGCTTGTTGTCATTTTGTTGTCTAGTTTTCAGTTGCTTAATTTGTTGATGTCGGAAGGTGTGGTTCTGGCTGGATTATGTCTTAAAAGAGTTCAGCCTGCCAGGTGCCTTTAGTGAGATACAGGACAACCCTAGTAAATCCTGGATTGCTTAGTGATGGGCAGCTCCATTCTCTTCTCTGAAACATCCTCAGCCTCCCTCCAGGGCTTGGATCTGACCATCTGGAGCAGGGCCAGCTCACCCAAGTCGCACAGCAGAAAGTCTCCAGACATCATAGGCAGTTGAGCTGTGACACTGAGTCCATAAGGGGACTGTAGTTGCTGCAGAAACATGACTTGTCAGCCAGGAGGGGAGCAAGTGTCTTTTTGTACCATGCCCACCTTTCCTGCACAGTTGCATCACTTTCCAGCAATGGCCCCATCTTTGGGGGCCCCCACTCCCCATGGGAGTGCTGTGGTAGCATTCCAGAGTGCCTGGTCACTGTGGGGACACCTGGCTACCTGTGGTTTTTGGCCCCACTCTGCTTTGGCTGGGTAGAGATCCTAGGAACAATTTGATTATGTTCTGAGCAGATGAGCAAAGTTCATTTCCTTCACCATTTTACTATAGCATGTGCTGTGGTAGCTCTCAGAGAGGTGTGGTTCTTTTTCTGCTCTTGCTGGACCAGCTCCTGTGCTGAAAGAGGTTTTTTTTCCCCTAGGTCATGTCCAGTCTCACCTGTGGCATCCTCACAGCTGGATCTGGCTGACAGCTACTCAGATCTTTGGCTTGTTGTTCGCATCTCACAAGCCAGAAGATCTTGTCAGCAAGTGGAGGGAAAGGCAGGCAGGAAAGAGGAAAAAGACATCAGCAGAGCTGTCTGCATCCACGTTCTTCTTGACTGCTGAACTGGACAGAAAGGTAATTACGTCTACAGTATTCCTTCCCTCGTGTCCACACCGATTCCCTGGCTGGGACATAAAAATTGCTTTAGTAGATTGGCATGTATGATTGGCATTTCCCTGAGTTGCTTCTGTCTGCTGCCTAATCCTGATCACTTAAAGCATTTGAGCGGGTGTCTCTGCTGCTGGGAGGGGGCTTCTCTTGGGTCTTATTCTCAGGAGCACAAAGATTCCTCTCTGGATTGCAAGACACAGGCAGAACTTGTGCTGAGCTGATTCGTTGGCCTCCTGGGGACCAGCTTTGGTGACTGCAAAATGCTGCTTTGGGTTTCTGCTACTGGCTCTGTCTCATGGAACAATTCCCTTCCCCTTTTTGTCTCACCAGATGAAGGAACTTGTGTTTGCATTCTGCCATCAGCTGCACTCCAAGTTCCTGGAACAGTCTCTGGGAGAGCAGGTAAGAGCAGGAGCCTGTTTTTCGGCTCTGGGAGGGCGCAGAGCAGGCCATGGCCCGTAAGGCAGTGTTACCTCCTAGTCAGGACAGCAGTGCTGCTGTCTGGTAATGGCTCAGGGCAAATACACAGTGCCCAGCTGCTCTGTGCTGAGTGCATCTGAGCAGGTGCATGTCTCAGAGGGGCCCAGAAAAGTCCTCGTCCTGGCCTCAGTCTGCTGGAAGGGCTGAGGAGTGTCAGGGACGGACATGGGAGGTACCATGCAGTGCAGGACTGGGTCTCTTCTGTCCAGCCCATCACCAGGGAGAGTCCAGCTCTGTGCAGTCCAGACTGGAGAAGGCTGGGCAACTAGATCCTGGAGCAGGCATCCAGATCTCTGGTGCTGCCTCCCTGCAGCTGCACTGGAGTCCTGGCTCCTTGGGAGCTTTTGGCCCAGCTTTATGCTGGTGTTTGGAGGTGTGAGTCCACTATGAACCTAGTCGGAAATTTTCTTGTGAAAAGCCAGAGGCTGCCAGAGGTAGGGAGGACAAAAGGAGCAGCCCTGTCGGAGGGAGTGCTGGAGCCCTAAAGGCACGGTAGCTGACATACTTGATGCAGCATTACAGCGCTTGCAGGCGCTGGGGACCCTGCGGCAACGGGGTTGTGTTGCCACAGTAGTCACCTTCCCCAGCGTCTAGGGAAAGACTCTCCCAAAGTGCAGGATATTGAGGTGGACCTTCCTGTTAGGAGTAACGTGCTCTGTCACATGGCATGGCGTGAACCCATTACAGCGTCCTGGGTTGGTCAGTTTCTCTTTCAGACCTAACCTTGGGTCTTCCATACCCTGGTCACTGCTGGTGCTGGCACTGTGGGAACCTACAGTGACTGACTACTCTGTTTTCATGCTTCAGGTTATAAAGAATTTGCTGTTTGTCGCCAAAGTTATTTACTTGCTAGCACCTGCCTCAGAAGAAGGTGAAGAGGCTGAAGGAGAACTTGGCTGTGAAGGGGAAGAGCAGGAGCCCTCTGAAGATGAGGGAGAGAAAGACATATCTGCTCAAGGAGAGGGAGAAGGAGAGGGAGAAGGAGAGGACACAGAAGAGAAAGGCCGGCCAGCCACATTGATATGGCTAATGAAGAAGCTCGCTCTCATGGCAAAGCGAGAAGCAGCATATTCCCCTAAAATCCCTTTAAAGGTAAGACCAGGGTTAGATCAGCTGCTTTTGATGTGGCAAGCAGTTGCACAGGAGAGTGTTGCTCTAGCTCTTTGCTTCCAGGGGACCAGCTGCAGAGGGTGTTGGGAGCTGGTGCTGAAGTGAGGATTAGTAGGTTCCGATGGAGAAACAAGCGTTTCTCGGGAAAGGCTTGTGCCAGTCTGCTTCTCCTTTGCTGACGCTTCCAGCCCTCTTGTGGGGTGGTGGAAAGCTGGGAAAGCCAAAGGCGCCAAGCTGCAGGGGACAGAGTGCTGCCTTTAAAAGCTCCACAATACTAGGTTTATTTGGGGAGCAGAATGGCAGTGTGGAGTTACTTGTCAGAAGGAGAGGGTGTGGGAGTGACAGAAAAAGCACTGTGGTTCCCTGTGGTGCAGAGTTAGAGAGGCTGAGCTTTCATGTCTTCAGCTGCCTCAGTACAGGACAGTGAGAACAAGCCTGTTTTTCAAAGTGTTAACAGCTAAGAAGTGAAGTCGCAGCTCACACATTTACAGGTCCTGTGGGATTGTGTCTCATTTAAAGGCTGTGCTTGGCTGCAGTAAGACCTTATACCAGCAGTGAGTTTCTGATGAGTGTCAGAAACACCTTGGACATTGAATGGTGACGCACAGTGCTCTTGTAGCAGTTCAGTTAGGCGGTTTCCTTCTTACTGCCTTCATGTTCCATACACTCACTTTCAGAGGAGCTGCATCTTTAAGTTCCTGGGAGCGATCTCAGTGGATCTGGGGAAAGACAGAATCAAGCCATACCTTCCAGCAATTCTCACCCCTCTGTACAGGGAGCTGAACAGCACCTATGCAGAGCAAGGTAAGTGATATCCCTCACAAAGACTAGCAAAGGGGAAGGTGCGTTAGATCGGTGCCTCGGCATGAACACTCCTGTCATTCTTTTCCTCTGTTGAGGCGTAGAGGCCATAAACAGTGAATTTTACCTACTTGTAGTTTAACCAAAATATCGGGAAAGGAAGAGAACGTATGACAGCTGGAACAAAAATTTACACGTTGACTAAGAAAAAGACTGGAATTAAGTTAGGCAGGGTCCTGCACACAAGTGGATAAAGCTTGAGCATGTGAAGTAGTGGAAAAAGTGTAGTGCTCAAGGGTGGACTCATGGTGGCAAGACTGTCCCCTTGTTGAGGAGAGGAATGGAGTGCAGGTCTTAGGGAAGCCAGAACAAGGCTGTTGCCAAGTGTCACTCTTTTTGAATTGCCACGTTAAGATCTGCTGTGGGGATTAGGACCTCAAAGATCCACACCCCATGGCTAAAAGTGTGTTTCAGTGCTAATGTAAAAGTGTTTTTTATGGTGTGTTGCTGTAGAGCAAGGGACTGTACATGTTGGAATTGCTAATTTGGTGGTAGTTGTTTTCCCCAAGCACTCCCTTTTGAAACAGAGCATCCTGAAAATGAACTTTAGCGTGTGTCATGTGTTCACAGTGACGAAAAGAGAACAAACTTTGCAGCTAGGGGAGGAGAGCCATCTGCTACAGGAATGCTGCACACCGCGTGTGCAGGCATGTGTGCACCTACTGAACTTCTCCCTTCCTCCTGGATGAGTCTTGGTCTCTGCCCCACTAGATACTGAGCAGAAACACTTGTTTCTCCCTGGAGGTCCATGTTTGTTTAAAAATCGTAAGGAAGCCTGAACGTACATACTGTGGAAAATGACAGCAAAGATTGCAGGAAGACCTCAGCACTTAATTGCTGAGCAGTGAAGTGGCAGTAGATACAGGTTGTGTGACCTGTATGAAGTGATGCCTGGTTGGAGAAAGACAAACTAATTTCCCATCTAACATGATGGACTCTTGACTTAAGAGCAAGCCTGGTGTTTAGATTGTTTTTCAAAGTGTTTTTAAGTCAAGCAAATCCAATGTCAGGATAAGAACACAAAACAAAGCAAAAAAAGTTACACAAACCATATATTTAGAGCAATATATGTCTTGAAAATATGTTGTGCAGCACTGGGTCCCTGCATCTCAGAAAGGATACAAAAGAACTGGAAAAAAATTGGTGATGGCAGTAATGGTGGTCTAGGTAAGGAAAAACTGACCTGGCTACCATTTTTTAGCTAAGTTAGTAAGACACCGGGAAAAGACACGGTAGAGATTGACAATGTCATTAGTGGGTAAAGATTAACTTTTTGCTTTCTGTGTCAGCACAAGAATCAGGGGCCTTCAGCATTATTTTTGGTTTGCCTCTGTGAAGCACCACTTGTAGTCCTCTAGGAAAGCTGGTGAAGAACCAGACTTCACAAGCATCTATGCTCTGATATCTACAGTAATACCGGGCAAGAAGAACCAGTAGACATTTTTAGTAAAGGAGTAATTCCTCATTGGGTTCTCGGCTTTTGCTCCATATGCTGAAAAGATTAAGCAAGTTTATTTTGTTTTGTTAGATCCAACACTGAAGAACCTTTCCCAAGAAATTATAGAACTGCTCAAGAAATTAGTTGGACTGGAGGCTTTTTCGCTTGCCTTTTCTTCTGTACAGAAACAGGCCCATCAGAAAAGAGCTATGAGGAAAAAGCAGAGGGCTTTGCAGGTGAGTTTATTCTGCTTTCTCTTCTGGGAAAAGGAAATATAGGGATTTTCTAAAGGCTTGAGAGCTGACCAGGAAGGTGAGTTTGAGAAATAACGTCATCCTGAATTGGCATAGTTTCAGGTCAGAAACTTAACAAAAAACTATTGAGAGGGTGGTCGGGCACTGGAACAGGCTCCCCAGGGTACTGGTCACAGCACCGAGCCTGCTGGAGTTCAAGAACCGTTTGGACAACACTCTCAGACATGTGGTCTGATGTTTGGGTGGTCTTGTGTGGTGCCAGGAGTTGGACTCGATGATCCGTGTGGGTCCCTTCCAACTCAAGATACTCTGTGATGCTATGTTTAAGATCCAACTCGTGGGCAGGTTTTGACTGACGCTGATGCCATGCGTTTCAGGTTACCTGAAGAGCAGTGGTAAACTTGGCCAGAGCAGCCAAAATACTCTCAGTTTTGAGAAGCCTTAGAAAACTATTGTATTGTCTATCACTCACCAGTTTCTTGGGAAGTGTCTGATGTTCGCAGGAACAGTTATCAGTTATAACTAAGCAAACATTTGTTTTTCATTAGGCTGTAGCAAACCCTGACATTGCAGCAAGAAAGAAGCTGAAGAGACACAAGAATAAAGCGGAAACCAAGAAGAGAAAGATAGAATTCCTGCGCCCTAGCTACAAGGCCAAGAAACCTCGAAGTCATGCGCTGAAGGACTTAGCAATGGTGGAATGAAAAGGCTTTTCCTTCCCAGAGGATTAATTTGTAACAAATAATTTCATGCTAGGAAACTTAATTACTCTTGAAAAAGAAGAAAAGTATTTACATATTTTAATTGTAAATATTTGTATTTTTTTCATGTCCTCTTTTTCATCTAGGATCTTAAACAAAAGCTTTTCAGTTGTTTTCCAAACCTGTATACTTACTGGAGCATGTACAATTGAATGGACAACCACCATGATTTTTTATATTAAATTTTACTTTGTTTTTAAAAATGGGCTTTGATGACTACATTCATGCCTGTGAATATCCTACCTTCTGCAGAAAACTGTCTGCCTCTTGACCTTGATTTGTCTTTCAGTTTCTACAGCTATAAAGAGTAAGCTGTCATTTCTAGCTAAGCAGAGAATATAGAAATCACAGCTCAGCTGGGGAGTATGCAGTTTTTGAAGAAACAGTAAAAACTAATGCTACGTTAACAGGTAGGGGTACAGGATTATCTCAGTTATTGTACTTTATTTTAAAAGCGTATCTGTACTGAGGGATGCTGAAGCATACAGCATCAGCTTTGGCAAACCTCTTCAAATGGTCAGCCATGTGACTTTCAACTGGCAGTAGTTGGACCCGAGTCTGTTTCCATAAGCAAGCAACACACCTTTGAGTACAGCTGACCATTGCAGGTTTTATTAGTGTTTTAATTACACCAATATAGTAAGCACTCTAACTTAAAACCACCCG
>VXAL01000646.1:752-24221 GCA_013399475.1 Chauna torquata | reverse complement strand
GGCCCCGGCTGCCGCCCGGCCCGCGGCGCGGCGGCTGCGGCGCACCTTCCGCCCCCGCCCTCGCCCTGCCTTAACAGGTGGAAAAAAACAAAAGCCCCCAAGTTACAACCAGTGTTTTACTGTAGCTGAAGGGGCTTCGAGACTCGCGCCCGTTCGCGGAGGTGCCAGTGCGCACCACGCAGCTCTACGCGAGCTGCAGGGATGCGCACAGAAAAGGCGGCCCGCGGCGTTCTCACAGCGCCGTGCCCAGGAATTAGTAATAACGCACTGGCTTCTGCAAAGCTGCCCTGCAGTCGTGCAATTTTCAGTGGTGCAGAAGAGGGGCAAACTGTCAGTGCAGGCTCCCTTCTGTGCAAAGGTTTCTAGCTTAAAGAACAGGTCATTGCATGCAAGAGTAGAGAGTAACTACTGGAGCCACCGCACACCGTTAGCTACTTGAAGGACAGAGGCTGGCAGAGTACAAAATCGTGGTAAAAATGCTACCGATTACAAAATACGGTGTTCCACTACTCTGTGTGATGCTACAGCACCTCTGTTCCTGTCTGTGCAGCTGGGCTGCTTAAACATCTGGAATACTCAGAGGTCCAAGCACTCCAGAATGATTTGCAAGAAGTAAATAATGACATCTGTCTCGGCAGAAATTCCACACAACTATCAGTCAGTTACCACAACGATATTTTCTGAAATGGAGTAAATTCCGCTGAGCCAGCAGAATTCCAAAATTACGTTCTTGTACAAAGTTTCTCATTAAATACATTGCTTCCTTGATTTTTCACTAAGATGGTAGAGAAACAAAACTGTTGCTAATCAACAGACAAAACAAAACTACATAAACCATTAGTAACTAGCTATTCCTACAGAATAACCAGTCTGATAGCAGGGCTATAATCATCCCTGCGGAACAGATAATATAGTTCATCTGCACAAATTAATTATGTGAAGTGTAAAATCCTTAAGAATGTGAGACACTACACGATGGAAAGTCAGGAGAGACAATTTACAAGTCACAAATGGAGAACTGGGCTGTAAGATCAGACAGTGCAATAAGAGAAATCCAACAGATTTCATGTCAGAAATCAGAGATTACACTGTTCTTATTTACATAAGAGACAATGAGATATGAAAACCTCTTATGAGAATAATCTGTAACTACAGAACCGATCTACCACTTGAGCATGTTGGCTCCCTCCTCATGCACTGTATTCTGTCTTTATACTCCTGTTTCAGCAGAAACAGCACAGAAAGCTGTAGTCCTCCAAGCTGTAAGAACGAAACCTAAGGCAGTCAGTCCACCTTCTGTGCCTTTCCTCCTGTTTTTTGTTGTGTTTTTTTTTCTCTCCTTGTATCTAGAGTTGTCCAAACAGAGGAAGCCTGTACTCATGTCAGCTGAAAAAAGGCAGAGCAACAGGGACCAGAAACAAGCAGTTTACAGTGCAAAAACAATCACCTGTCATAGAGAATCCATACCAAAGGGTGTGATCACACAGTCTGCAAGTGCTGAGACTTGAAACCCATGCTTTCATGAAACATGTGTGTGAAGCCAGAACAGCATGAACAGACACAGACCGTTTCGTTTTCTCTGAGAGCATCCATAAGTGTAGTATCACCACGGTTGCAGGACAACTTCTTCTGTTTCCTTTGTCCCCCCTTTGAATTCTTTCTTGCTTTAATTTTTACAATAATCATAACTCACTTAAAAACAATTCTTTATTTTTCCTTTCAAGTTGGGAGCAGTAGGAAAGAATGCATGAAACTTACCCAAAGGGATAAGAAAAAAAGGTAACAAAAATTTTTTTGACATTATTTAGAAAATCTATGATCTATAAATTCTACTGATCCAGAAGGCCTGCCTTTTTTTGACATTATTTAGAAAATCTATGATCTATAAATTCTACTGATCCAGAAGGCCTGCCCAAGTGCACTGCTTCAAGGGGCAAGCATCATGTATCAGAGTCTTTTAAGTCCTTGATATCCTTAGAAGACCACGGATGCGTCTAACTAGAGCTTGAATAAAGGTGTAGCGTGACCGAACCTTAGAATATAACCCCTCGATGTCCAGAAGCTTCTTCTGCAGAGATTCACCAAAGCTGTTGGTGGCTTCAATCTGAAGCTGAGAAACAGAGATTTATTACAGTCAACAATACAAAATCTTCTCTTTCTAGAACATCCGCTTATCCATCAACTACCTGTCAACCCTTTTACAACGCTTTATTCTCTAAAATCCTTTCAAAAGTATGTTTTCTTCTGACTCCCCTAATAAATACTGCTTGCATTCTTCCTAATGTTTATCTCTCCAAATTACATAATGGATAGCCTTTCCATGGAGGTTTTTGGGTGACTCAAAGCATTTACAGATTATCAACATATTATAACCTTACAACCTCTCCAAGCGTTTTAGGAATTAAACAGTCTTACATAATTCAGGTTCTTCAGTCATACAACTTCTTTTTCCACTTACAACTTTCTCAGTCCTTTAAGGGCTGTTTAGTAGAGTTTGCTGGCATAGATAACACTTTTTCATTAGTACGTATGTAAAAACAGTAACTGGAAAAATTAATTACATTTTAAGTATTTTAGCAAGATGTTATTGTATATTTTACTTCTGGACAAATGAAATAAAGACACATGCCTCATCACAAAAAAACACATAAAGCTCTTCTTAGAATTCCAGATCTTACAAAGGTACTTGAGATTGCAAAGTATTTTGAGCCCAGCTTTTTTGTGCACAAACACCAGTAGAAACGCCAATGGGACTTATTAATAAAAATGATCATTTTTTTCTGCCGCTTCTACATCCAATTAACACAAACTATTGAATTGCTGTGTAAGCAGAAATCACTCCTGTGCCAGCATTCATATTTTACGGTCTCCTCAGTTTATGTTCCCCTTTTCAATCTCATTTCTCTACGGCCTAGCTGCTGCCAACCTGTTGTAAACAGTTACAGAATCACAGAAAATTGGGAATCCTGCCCTCATATTGAAAATCTTTCAAGGGTAACTGATGTTTTCAGAGCTATTATTAAAAAATACATACCATTTGACTGGTTTATAAAAGAAAAAGAATGATTAATTTTCTTCGTAATAGTCTAGCTCACTTTTCATTTAATTTTGTAAATGTGAAAATGTGTGTGTAGCAGTGCAACTGCTATCTGCTTCATAATACTTTCTAAAAAAATTTTGCAACACTTCATTATTTCTAAATTAAGTTTTTTACTGTTGGTGTTACCACAGGTTGTTTAGAGATGGGAAAATTACAGTCAGACTGCTCTCAATAGCTGCATGGCAATCACGTTGCACTCTGTACTTTTCAGCAGACTCTGTCACATCTCACCTGATCTATATCATGCTGGCTCACTCGATTCAGTCCACTGCTGAAATCCAAGTTGGGCTCTGAACCAAAGGAATCTAGTGATAGAAAATGAGGATTTAAAATTATGTTGGCTACTCAACACCATATTTTTTCCACATTGTTATAAATTGATTTTAAAATGCAATACTCAAAATTCGTCACTAAACTTGTGTATTAGAAATTAACGTAATTTTGACTTAACGTATTTTCTCTAAATCATTGAACAGCCACTAAGAATTTCAATCACACGACATAGCACTTTGACAAAAAGCTCCTCCCCCAAACCACTTCTCTTTCTGACTTACTGTTTTTTTCTTTTTTTTAAATACCAAAATTCAACACACTTAAAATCTTTCAGTGAATCAATTGTGCCTATAATTCTAAAAATACTTTCAAAAGCACGAGTCTTCATTTTAGTTCTTCATTTCATCTTAGATTATTATATTATAGTATTTTCATATGCATTGTTTTGGACCACTGATCTGATTATGTTATTTGAAATTTACTTCAAATGAACAGGAATAAATAAAAACATAGTTCATTTGGAGATTATGCATAATAGACAAAACCCCAAACTCTGTGACTCAACAATACTTGTACTGTCAATTCTCCAGGGGAAAATCCAAATGTATGTCCGAAGCCAAACAAAATCTCTTTATTAAATATAAATGGCAAAATATTAATAGTAGCGAATCAGTTTTAAATTTAACCGTCAGAGTTACTCAAAGGCGTCTCAACATTTCAGAAATTTTACCTTGCAGTCTTCCTCTCTTAAATGATGTCCTGGAAGACAGCAGTGGGTCTTGGGAGTCAGTGGGTGTGCAATTCAGTAGATAGTATTCCAGATGGCGCCAAAGAATGAAGAGACATGTTTCTATAATATCTGTAGACACATATCTAAGTGAAGGAGTTCAAGTTCCTTGTCTTAGATTGTACATTTTCTATATAAGCATATTTACACAATCACTTTGAAGCAGCTGAAGATGTTATCTCAACCATCTGTAACTTCCTCTAGCAGCAGGTTTCCACTCCCACTGCTATGGCCTGGTAATGGATCACATGCACTTTCCTTACCTGCTTCCGTGCAGTGCTGGCTAGGTTAGTCCAAATGACTGCTATACTCAACCTGAAGAGGCTTTAAACCAGCAATCTGCGCCAGAGCAGAGTACAAGTGCTCATGTGATTTCTAATGGTAGCTCAGTTGCAGAAATAGTGAATTAGAGCTGCGGTTGTAAAGCTGGAGGTGGCAGTACATCTTAAGCTACAACAAGTAAGTCTGCAAGAGCACATCTTTCCTAAGTGAGGTTTCAGAGGAAAATTCTGATCCTTTGCAGACAATTATTTTGTGTGTGACTAGTTATTTCCATAGAATTACTGGTGTTTACAAGAAAAGGCTTATACACAGTTCACTATAATATTGGGAACTCCAGTTGCTCTGACAGGCATCTCAGTTCTTTTTCAAAGTACTTTTGCCACCACACTTGTACATATGTGTACATACTTAATGGGCCTGGATACTAAATTTAAGAGCTGGGCTGTAATAATATTGGCAATATAATATTGTAATAATATTTAAGAGCTGTGCTTCATCATAGTACTGAATATCCTAGCAGGGTCTCCTTGATGGGAATTATCACTGACCTCATCTTCCAGTCAGAGTACAAATTTAAAATACATAGTGCCTGACAGCAGCAGAACACTAGACTCTTACTATTTTAAGTTTCAGTATTTCAGATTTCCCATTTGCCTAAAATGTTGTTTCAAAGTGGTCAGAAATCTAGGTAAATAGAATCTATTCCTATTTCCCTGCATTTCTGGAGCATCACCTTGAGGGTCATTTCAATTTTAAAAGGATACAAGAACAGAGAGAAAGCAGCTTGGCTCGGTTGTTTATTAGCTTCACTAGGCGTCGCCTTGCCAACACATATTTTTGGGCAGTGGAGATTTTGTCAACCCCAGCTGGCATAACTGACTGACACAGCTGTGACAAGAAGAGAAAAAACAAGACTGTAGCAAGTCAGAACAGAATAATGAAAGAAATAAGCAAATAAAATTACTTATCAATATCTAGAACTTCATTGTCAGCTACTATTTCTTCGAAACTGCTATTTTTAACTTGCATAACCTTGCTTACCAAAAAAATGAATAAATTAAATGTATCCCAAGCAACTTTTCTATCAAGAAAAATGATCATTTGGTATCAGTCATTTTATTAGTTCACTGTGATAGTGCGACAGTGATTCCTCTTCTATATCAAATACCCATTCTTGGTGTAACCCAGACATCTCAGCAAGGACTGATGCAAAAGTTACAGCAACTAAACAATATACAAGTTGCATCTATTTATTCAAGAAGGATACATGATGAGCAGTCCCAAAGAGTTAGCAATGATTTTCCACAACTTTTACAAAGTTAAGTCCAATATTTTCCCCTAAATTTTATGTCGCCCATTCTATGGACCCTTTTATCAACAGTAGGAAGGATCATGTAAAAGAACTGGAACTATTTACTTATCTAAGATGTTTCAGAGTCCCTGGTACAGCTATATCTCAGTTAAAAGCAACACAGAGACTACTGAGTCAGCAGAACTGTTACCTCTTTTATTTCATCTGGTGGAAGTTGCTCCACATTTTGCAGTTTGTTAACACTCTGACGATGGCTATCATAGTAACTAAAGAAATCATTAGTGCTCTGTTTCAGCAGATAGACGATAATGCCCAAACCAGGCAAGCGCCAGAATGGAACCACTGGAGCCTGCGTATCTATAAAAAGATGACCAAATTACAATAAATCAAATTAAATGGTGAAAAATTTAAAAAAAAAAAAATCAAGAAATCAATAAGGCATCTTCTCTGTCAATAAAGCAGTGAAAGACATGAAAGCACTGGCAAGTTTATGTTTTATTTCTGTGCCAGAATTTATACAAATGAAAGTCTAGGCAAAAAGTTCTGCAGCTGCAGTACTAGAAAGCAGTCAGTATAGTAAAGTACTGAGTGTAATACGTGAAACTTTAACTAGACCAGAAGACAAACTATTCAAATTTTTTAAGCACTCAACTGCATAATAGCACGCTGCAACCTGTTGCCATGTGCCATAATGAAGAATTCCAGTCAGCATCAAAACACATCTTACATGTCATAAATAATGTCCTAGTTTCACCTAATTTAACCCAGCACAGCTGCTGAAAAAAAAATAAGTCTTTACCTTCCCCTGTCTTGTACTATTTATTTACATACACACTCTTTTACTGATGTATGTGTTTCTGAGGCTGCAATGGGAAGTGGTTTAAAAAGCATTTTTTGGTCATGTTTGTTGTAACTTGAATTAGTTAAGGCCACACAAGCATTTGTTCCAGAATAAGAAAATGAGCAGCTACAGCACTAGCATAAAGTGACTTAAAGTGTACGTGAAACTACAGCCTCTGGTATGTTATTGTCTACTAGCCCAGGTGTCACTATTCAATCTCAAAAAAATAGCAAGCCAAAATCTCACCTTGACGAGGCCCATCTCGATTGGTTGACTCTGACAAGCTAGGAGTGAACAGACAAACAGTGTGCTGAAAACTGGGGGCACTTTGCAACATAAGTGACTCACAGTACTCCATCACGTTTGCACAGATCTGAAAAAAAAAACAAAGACAAGTTACTACATGGATAAATGTCAATAAACAACATTTTGTTTTGTCTCTACTCACTTGAATGTGACTATTCTCTTTTCTGATCAGTTTCAGCCTCGTTTCTATTTCAAGTCCAGGAGTTGCAAACTCTCCTCTTTCCCAAACCTACTAGTTGCAATTTCTGGTTACTTTTAACTCTGCCTGGGCTCTAACTTAGCATTCTGTATTGCTCTTTATTGCCCTCTGTATCGAGCCTTTACTTTGAAAATTTCTCATCAATTTAATGCTTTGAAGTTGACTGACTTTGTATCCAAAACAATAATGGTTGCTAATGCAAATTTAAGTAACCAAATTTTCAAGGTTTATTTTGAATAGAAATTAAATGTGGGATCCTATACCAAACTAAAGACAGTGTAGAGCATTACCACTAGTCAAAATCATGTGACAGTATGGCAACTAAAGAAATCT
The DNA here is from genome assembly GCA_013399475.1 of Chauna torquata. Taxonomy (NCBI): domain Eukaryota; kingdom Metazoa; phylum Chordata; class Aves; order Anseriformes; family Anhimidae; genus Chauna; species Chauna torquata. The sequence goes on along the minus strand of VXAL01000646.1, from coordinate 16,788 downwards.
GCACAAGTAAAATTTCACAATTTGAGACTGAAAGTTCTCACAGCTTCTTGTATCCTCACCTGTTGCATGGCCAACTCAATTTCATCCCTCTTGTTCACTCTGTCTCCTTCTGCGTTATCATCTTGCAGTTTAAACTGACGCAGTCTGTCTGAACCACCAAACCGACTTAGAAGTCCCAAGCACTGGCGCTGCCATGAGAAACAAACATTTTAATTAGAATTTTAGCAAAGGAAGTTCATGATCCTTGTGACTTTTAAAAGTAGAAGAGTGACATGTATCCCTTAACACACAACAGAAAGACAGCAACACAAATAAAACTTTTAGAACTTCGTAAGCTACATTCATATCTTTAAAAACATAATGCTTTAACTCACCTTTAATTAATTTAAAAGTTAATGGTACCATAAAGCAGTTCTTTCAGAAATGAGTTTGATTCAGAAGTGCACAACTCTGTCTTACATCTCTTTCAGACTGTTACACTGAATAGCATCAATGACAGTTTAGGTTTACCTATACCTATTTAAAACGCCTTAATCTATAAACGAACAAAATCTGTATATGAAGATAATAAGTTGCATAAAAGTACAGGGCAAAGAAAACCAATTCAATAGTTTCACAGATAGAAGTAAGAATCTATAAATTTGGTTTTAGTTTATATGTGGCTGTTTAGATCATCAAAGTGCCTCAGACTGGAAGCCAGTTTTATGTGGAATGCTAAAGAAGATATTGAAGATTAAAGATTTGTTGGTAACTACTTTTGGGAAAAAGTAAAACACTTAAATCCTTTTATGACTTGATGAAAATAACATGAAAAACTAGAGACGAAAGTTACAGTAACAGATGACTGATTTGCACAGTTATGCTCACAACAGCTCAGTTTTCAAATTAATTAATTGAAACTCCTTATAACAAGAAACCTTCCTGCTGTTTCCCATGGGAATCTCTTGCTGACATGATGTAGCAGAAAAACAACTACCCCAGCACCTCAGCAATCATTTACAGGTTGCTACTTCGCTTTAAGCTGGTCAGTCTAGTAGTTACTATCAAAGTGCCCAAAGAACACATCCTTCTCTTGGCAACCAGAAAAATCTGATAGGGCAGCTCTGTCTACAGACAGTTTTCAAAGAAATATTTCTTTACAAACATCCTTGCTGACATGAATAGCAAAGCTTCAAAAACACTGCTGAATGATGAGCTGTAAGAAGGTCTGCAGTTATAGCTTTTGAGCAAGACTTACTCTATCTTGGCTTCACTTCTGGTTTCTAAGTCAGGGTTATTCTTAAAAGGAGAGCAAATAAAATATTAGCATGTTAGATGTTCTACACTGTTGAGCTGAAGACATGCTTGTGGCAAAAGTGGTAACAATATTCTGCGTTACTTCACATGCTTTGTTGTTGAGTTCAAATTTTTCTCCTCCACATAAGGTGAATCCTAAGCCAGGGAGGGAAACAAAGTCTTCAACCTAACTCTTATGTTGCCAAATGTTGTCTTTTTCAACAACAAACACATAACAAAATCAACTGACTAAAATAAACACACTAAAAAACCTAACCACAAAGCACACACAAACAATAAAAAGCACTGCACATTCTTCTTAATGCTGGAAAACATCTATTTCATAACTGCTATTAGTCAGAGCACAAAGCCAGGAAGCAACTCTCATCTACATACACAATTCCAAAAGGGCAAGTGTTAAATATGTAACTTTATTACCTGAAATCGACCTATATGTCCTTGTAGCTCCATCTGCGTCCCTTCGTTAACATCAACATCCAGCTCATTTAGCACTCCTGATAAAAGATACGGCCATTAAATTAACTGTTTTTCAGAAAAAAAAAATTATGCAGTATATACATTTAAATATAAGCATTGGTCAGAAAAAATTCAGCAAAACAACTTAAATTTTGCACATTTTTTGAGGAAAATATTCAGATATGAATGCAGCTAGTATGCATGCTATGTAGCTTACTGTTCTGCTAACTAATTAAAAAAAGGAGGGGGGGAACGGAGGCTAGCATGAAAATTGCAGCTATTAAGCAAAGCACAGTATACGATAAGCAAATGAACATTTGGCCTCAACCTATAACTCTGTGTTCCTTTTTATTGTAGTCAGACATTCCTCCTGAACAAAGCAAGCCATAAATCAAGATAGAGAAGTTATTTTGAAATGGAAAACAAGTCTTCTAGGATCCAGAAGAAATCACTATATCCATCAAAACAATGACTAGTCCTCTATGAAGATAAGTCACCCAAGAGAATGTCAGTACGCTAATCCACAGTGCTTTTTCCTGGAAGTTTTCTTTTTAAAATAAATAAATAAATAAATAAAAACGTAGAAAACACTAACAAAGATATGGGTACGCAGGAATTTTCTGTCTTCATTTCCCCAGTTGTAGAATTTTCTGAATGAAAATTCTTTTTGAGGATATCGCATGCACTTTGAACACTACTATTTGTAAGTGATCTCAAAGACAAAAAGTACTTACTGCCAGGTAGCATAATGAAAAGAAAATGGAAAGTCAAATGCACATTACTATGGGCACTATGCCCACTGCAAATTCACCATACTTACTTCAAGAACAATAATTTAACATTTCCCTATTTTTCCAAGAGCGGAACATCTCTAGAGAATTCTTTGTGTTACAGGTATTCCCTTATACGTCTTACTACTGCTTTATAGAAAACAAACTCTGAGATTTATACAGATGCAGGTAAGAGATTTCAAATCCACAGTTCCTACCAGGCAAAGCTGCCTTGCTGATTATTCCTGTCAGGGAGGCTAACTCCTGGAGAGATCCAACACTAACATCTTGACACCTCAGAATTGCCTGGATAGTATCTGAATGGGAAATGAGAAACTGCAAAACCTGTACCACAAGAAGAAAAAAGGAAATATGAATGTCTCAACATTTAGCAGTAAGCAAAGAGGAAGCAATGCTTTTAATTTTTTGAGAATTTTAGAGTCATCTCCCAAACCAGTAGAGATGTTATTTTAAAAAAGCTTACTTACAGAGCAAGATGACACATAATTTGATGGAATGAGCAGTAACAGTGATACTTTTGGAACTTACTTGTCCTGCTGCTTGCAGGTGCTGTGCCATGCTGGATGTGAGGATCACTTGGCACAGCTGAAGAGCTGGAAGAAGAATCTGGCGATAACGTTCCACTGGAGCAGGAATGAAGACTGGGGGATCTCTCATTCCATACATTCTTAAGAGATTTAGGGGGAAAAAAAAGGTAAAGAAAAAAAGAAAGAAAAGTGAGGCCCACTAGTGAAGCAGAGCCTCAACTTAAAATCACTCTCAAGAATCTGCAAACATTCTTATTTCAATAATAGCTCTGTAGTTGAACTGAGTTTATATTGGAAAAGCAACATATTTATGATACACAGCCACTGCAATTAATCTAGAAGGTTGTTGTCAGACATTTTCTCTAAGCAGAGAAAATTACTTCTTTGTACTACACCACATTAAATCAGATTATTTTGTTGTAGAAATAGGATGTTTTCTTTACTTATCCTGAAATAAAATTAATATTCCCAAATGTCTTAGGGAGAGGTGTGCTTCATTCTAAAGCAACTGATAAGCACAGTCCTCTACAAATGCCCTACTGGTTTCATACAGTCTTATACATGTCATTGGCACTTTTAAACAAAGTACTTTACAGAGTCATAGAATGGTTTGGGTTGGAAGGAACCTTAAAGATCATCCAGTTCCAACCCCCCTGCCATGGGCAGCGACACCTTCCACTAGACCAGGTTGCTCAAAGCCCCATCGAACCCGGCCTTGAACACTTCCCGGGATGGGTCATCCACAACTTCTATGGGCAACCCGTTGAGTGCCTCACCACCCTCATAGTAAAGAATTTCTTCCTAACCTAAACCTACCCTCTTTCAGTTTAAAGCCATTATCTCTTGTCCTATCGCTACACTCCCTGACAAAAGAGTCCCTCTCCAGCTTTCCTGCAGGCCCCCTTTAGGTACTGGAAGACTGCTATAAGGTCTCCCCAGAGCCTTCTCTTCTCCAGGCTGAACACCCCCACCTCTCTCAGCCTGTCTTCATAGGAGAGCTGCCCCAGCCATTCTCACAGCCCTCCTCTGCACTTGTGCCAAAAGGTCAGTGTCTTTCTTATGCTGGGGGCCCCAGACCTGAATGCAGTCTCACAAGAGTAAAATAGAGGGGGAGAATCACCTCCCTCGACCTGCTGGTCACGCTTCTTTTGATGCAGCCCAGGATCTAGTTGGCTTTCTTGGCTGCAAGTGCACACTGCTGACTTATGTTGACTTTTTCATCAACCAACACCCTCAAGTTCTTCTCCTCAGGGCTGCTCTCGATCCATTCTTCATCCAGCCTGTATTTGTGCTTGGGATTGCCCCATCCCAGTCAAGGACTCTTTGGATGGCATCCCTTCCCCCCAGTGTGTCGACTGTACCACACAGCTTGGTGTCATCAGCTAATTTGCTTACTTGTCTAAGTCTTATTTTCTTCCAAAGTGTTTGAACCTACACTGTCTCACTAAGAACTGTAAATTTAAAGCAAAGATTGAGGTTTGAAATCAACCATGCTGATTTCCCCTAAATATGCAATTTTCTTCTCTGAGATCTTCTCTCAGTCATCTTGCAACAACCAACAACATGGCAACACAACAAGAAACTTGTCAAGCAATAACTGTGATTTTTTTTATAAACACATGAAATATTTCTGAAATTACATTTACTTCACTTCTCTATCATTAGTGCACCATGGGGGAGGATGAAATTTGTACTTTTTGTTCACCAATTACAAATCCCCCAAAATAGGGACAGTGGGCTGGTTTTCAAGCATTACAGTCTAAATGATTAAAAAAATTATTAACAACTCATGGACCATTCTTACATAAGGAATCAAGCAAATAAGACTTTACATGGTATAAGCAACTGGACATGCAAGTACACCCATTTATTTGGAATTTTCCTCTCAATAAAAGATAGTTTTAAACTGAACACATACAAAAAGAATACACCCACAAATACTTACTCAAAAGACTTGTGGCTACAAAAACACATCGCGTGCTCCCAGGACTGTATTACAGTTTCAAAATCAGCCAGGGAAACAACACTTACCCCTGATGGTCTGTTTCAGGTCTCATGTCATATACTTGACATTGTGCCAGCCTCACAATCACACCAGACCGCAACAGTTCTAATGCCCCTTGCTGACTTTTAGCTACCCTGGTTAGAAATGCCTAGAGAACAACAGAAAAACATAAGTACTTACTATTGGAGATGAACAATGAGATGACTTATAAATAATTTCTCTCTTGATTTTAGCACCATTTCAAATACTATTATTTTAGTCGAGTATCTCTGAGTACAATCAATGTAAAGTATAGACAAGCAACTTATATTTAAAAAGAACACAAAATTGTTCCTTAAGTGCTCTTACCATTTTGGATTCATAGGTGTACAGCGCTTTAAGTAAAGGGGGCTGAGGTGTAAGTAAGCTCTGAAGAGTCAGATCATCGTCTGCTAGGCTATCCACAAGCACCTTCAGGTAGCCACTATTGGAGAGATACAATAGCCACTGCTGCTGCTTGTCTACTGAAACAATACGATCAAGCAAAGCCAATGCCAACATCTGGGATGGGAAAAGAAAAAACAAACAGACAAAATTGAATCAAAAAACAAAACAAAACAAAACACAGAATTAAATCTATGAGATCTATGAGATTTCTAACAAATACCTAAAAATATTAAATGCTAGGGAGTTGCTTCTAACAGCTTCTTAAAAGCAGAATGCATTTCTGCCTTACAACTGTAATCCCTTATGTGGAAAATACTCTAAGATTTCTTGATGTTTTAGTATAGGACAAGCCAATTGCCTGTCCTATATTACTTATTCTTCAAAAAAATATTACCGACATTGTTCGCCAATAACTATGCCAAAATGTTTTTAATGAAGTATTGCTACAAGCGCTATTACTAAATAAAACTAGTTTGCAATCTGACTAGATTTCTGCCTACCAAAGTTAACAGAAAATATTTCTTTCTGAAGTCACCAAACCTTCTCAAAGTGGGAGAATAAACCAGTAAATCCAAGATTTAAAGACAACAGATAAACGTCACAACAGTTCATACCTACAATCTTTTGCAGCAGTGCTTGCTACCTTAATTTTTAAACAAAGGGACACATAGGTTTTTGAGAAAGGAATTAATATGCATGTACATCCCTACTTTCAACAGCTTGAAAGATGAGTGGGAGGACAGAAATGTGAGAGATTAAGTATCTATAAAGAATGTTCTCGTTCTACCTCATGAAATTTTCCTTCTCTGCACAGTAGTAAAATGTTCTTTAAAACAAACAAAACAGTGACTGCAGAGGAATAGATTTATTTACCCGGCCTATCTCATGACCATCACAAGCATCACGACAGACCACCTCCATGAGAGCTGCCCCGTAACTCTCAATAATTGCCATGTTTTCTCGTTGCAATTTACTAAACACATCTTCAGGAGCTGTCAGACGTTCCCACATCGTTTTTTTAGCTGTAAAAAAACAAGTATAACAAAAAAGGAAAAATGCAAAGATGGGCAGCCTAGCATTAGCTTAGCTATAGAACAGCTGAGGCTACATCCTTCAGGGCATTCTCTAACTTGCAACAGAAATGCCACAAACAAGAGATGAGGGTTTTTGATTGAAGTGCGGATGTTTTCCTACAAATCCATTTTTTCCTAAATATCACACACATGCGAGCCAGAACTAAAAAAGGTTCATGCCTATATATTTATACCACACTTGTATATAACCTGCTTATTCTTATTAATCTTATTCTAAGATTCAATACATATAACTCAGGAAATCTATTAGGCCTAAGAACTTCCACTGGGACCAAAACACTTGGTTTGAAGGGAAGTGAACAAGATAAGTGCAAAAGTCCTGATTTCAAAGCCAGCAATAAACTACAGAGGTCATGACAACTTCATAGTTATTTTCACTACTGTAGCTCAAACAGTTGATCACGTAATAGCAGTAGCAGTCTGTGTGCACAGTTACTAACCCCAAGTTTGTTTTGCCATCCTCATCCAAGCTCTAAGATGAAATAACAATCATAAATGCTTGTAAGTCAAGTATTCAAGCCATTAACAGAATGTCACATTTGCCACAAGCTCTCTTAGCTGGTTAAGCAGCAGATCTGACTGGCTTGAAAAACTTTTTTTTTTACTTATTTTTTTGTTGTCTCTTTCTGGCTTTGTTTTATGGTTTTGTTTGTTTTCCCAGGGGTCTTCAGCTAAAGAAACACAAAGAATAACAATTAATCTTTGGGGTTGTTTTTTTTGTTGTTGTTGTTGTTGTTTTTTTAATAATGTTAACATGGTGGCATTAGTGTACACACAGGCATGGAGGCAACATATTTCTACAGCTGTAACCATTCTGAGGTAGGTCCAAGTAATCTCCTGTTCCTCAACAATTTTGTAGCTATGAGGAATAGCTTTAAATGGAAACAAATGATAGGGGTTTTTTAGTGCTGGAGGTCAGAAATTTAATATCCTTATCCAGAACAATAAATTTTGAGTGCCTGTGTAGCTAAGCAGTTCAGAATAGATGAAGATTTGCATCATTTAGCATATGCCACTAATTTCAGAGGTTCTTGGAGTAAGATGGTTTGTATCTACATAATCTACCTACTTCCAGGAGACAATTCAGCATGCATAGACTATATCATCCAGGGTTTAATAACAATTTTTTTTTGCTCTTTCTCAAAATACAATTGGACCATACCAGCTTCTAAAGTGTCTGGTTCATCTGGTCTCTGTGCAATCTGTAAATAATAAAGTAGTGATCCGTAAAGATGCGTCCTCACTCTCTGGAAGCCACCACCTGTTCACAAGAAGTATTCATAATTAGAAAAAAAAAAGATGCAAATTCTATAACAAGATCTTCCACTGACACTTAATTTAACAGTGGCAGCACTGGCAGAAATAAAACAAACAGATTCCTTAAATTAGAGTTCTACTGTTTGTACAAAAATGTATTTATGAATAAATTTAGCAAGTTTATGCTGCTACAAATACCGGAACATGAAATCCCCTTTAAAGTTATTTACACATCTCTCTTCTGCTTGCTCAGATTTAATAAAAATAATACGCCTTTATTAATTTTTTTCTTGTTAGTAACATCGCTTATAAAATATCAATAGTAATTGTGGAAGATCCATCTCACTGATTGCAATAAAAAAAACTTCACTGCAGTCGGTTTGTTAATTTGAGCAACAGTCCATCTTTCTAATCAGTGCAAAGGTTAACACACCTGTTTTCAAAATGAAATCCAGCAGCTTTTTTAAGATGATGTGGAGGGAGGAGTCACCAATGGAAGCAAAACCCATGGATATGTTCTCAGAGCCAGGTGATGAGGCAAAAGAACCATCCAGCATCAAGACATATTGGGACTGTCCCGTCACAGGGACTGCAAGTGGCTGTTTCTGCTCTGTTTTCACAGACTGACTCAGGTGGGCAGTCAGAGTGAACACAGCCCCTGCCACCACTGGCATCAGCTCCTGAGCTGCATCATCATCTAGGATCTTAACACAAAGAAAAAAAAAAAAAAAAACCACACACAAACAAAAAAAACGAAGAAGAAGAAAAAAAGAAGTAGGTATGTGTCTGATTTCATGAGCTATTAAAGCAATTAATTTAGCCTCTCGCAGCTATTTCATTTACGTATGCATAAGGAATTAATTAATATGGCACTATTTAAAACAAATCAAAATCAGTACTATCAGATGAAACATGTCCAGAAAGACAAGCTGAAGACATTTTCATTGAGAAGACCATTAGCTTTCTGGTTTTCATTTCCACAAACCACAGGCAACATGATAATTAAATCTGGATGGGAAAAGGGAAGGAATGTGCTGATGTTTGAGTTGCTTTATTAGTAAAGTATTTAAACCGAAATTAGAGAAAGAACAACTGACACCCTATTGGCTTTACAGCTATTTAAAGAAAACAATTTCTGTTAAAAATGTGAAGATACAATTTAGGAAACTCAAAGGGGTGAGCATCAAAAAAGCATTTAAGATAACGTGGAGAAACACTAACAGGAAGTTAGCACATGCTATTTTAGTTCACTTCATCATTTGAAAGGTAAACCTAGTATCTTTATCACTGACACTCAAGCAGCTTTCCTTTTAAGCAAAATGGTTGTTTAATACAGTAGATCAATTATTTTCAAAGAAAAATAAAGATAATTGTTTTCTCACATTAACAAAAATCTTCACTAAAAATGAAGTATTATAGAAAATTAGAGTCTGAAATTTCTGCTCCGTAAAGATTTTAGGAATTGAAGAAATTGCTTTGGCCAGTAAAGGCCTCCCTTGTTTCCCATTTTTTAATTTTGTTCATATAAAAAACCAAAACCCACATTCTACTAACAATATTTTTTCTGAAGGAGTTACCTGAAAACTACTGAAAACAACAAACTCTGAAAGGTTACTTTTCATTCAAAAAAAGATGACATTTTCATACACATATATCCCTCAAAACATAGCTTGTCTAATCAGAACTACAAACAGTATGCCTCTCACAATAAAGCAAAAAAAAAAAAATTGTGCCCCAGCAGACTAAACAATACGAGGGTTCTTCATTAAACTTTGTCTTTGAGAATGGCTGAGTCAGTAGTAACTGTCTACTCTGTCTCAAAAGTTATTACAATTCAGCAATAAAACATCTAGACTTTAAATATTTTAAGACAAAGCAAACTTATGTTTCCAGAAGCCCTTCTAATTGTAACATCTTTACTTCTTCTACTGTTAGGCTTCATGCATCTCTTTCATTTTTCAAAAGAAGCAGTGGTAGGATTTAAAGTGAGTCATCTAAATGCAATAAACTAACAAATGCTGCTGCTTTGATCACTTCAGTGACTTCTTCTATGTTCCTCATCAGATGGGCTATTTCCTTTTCACCCACCCTTTCCAGACCATCATCATACCAGACTACGCTAAACTGTCTTTGAAACTGGTCAATATATGGCTTATAGTTCACAGTACCTATGCAAAAATACAGAGTATCCCCTCCTTGAGCTTGGAGCAATCAGAAGGCTGAAAAGAATACTAAAGGCAGATAATTTTTTTTTTTATTATTACAGTCAAGAATGCTACTTGAAGAGTAGTTTCTCTTTCATAGAAAAAGACACAGCAACAAAGTTCAAGGAGAGGGTCAGCTTCCAATAGAGCGTTACCTTGTCATGCACATCCTGTAATAGATCACGGATAATCAGTTGCCTATCTTCAGCCTGTATAAGATCCTGGGGGCAGGCAGTGAGTATAATTTCCACCAGCTGTCTCCATGACTCCAAAGCATGCCTCTTAGCGTGGAGGCACTGCAGAAGCTTATTCCGCTCCACTACATACTGCAGTATAGTGTTGATCTCCTGACCATCCATGACAAAGAAATTGAGTTACAATATGCTAAAAGAGGTTAATGACAATGACAGATTTCAAGATTACAAGTTTTAATCTATTAGTAATAGTCTTTGGAAAAAAAAAAGGTAAGTTCAGCTTATCAGAAACAAGCTGCTATTAATCATTTTAACAAGATATGCCAATCCAATTCTGAGCAGCTTTTCACAAGGGCTTTTCACCATGAATGTCTCAAGCTTGTAGTTAAAAAAATAATAATAACAAGGGAAATTATTTTCTAACATACTATTAAAAAATGAAAACAGACAACGGTGAAAAAGCTGTTGTGCTTTTTCTTCTCATTTTTAGTGTGTCATCTCTCCTTCATCTTTCAATTTTCAAATCCACTTAGCCAATTTCAAATAAAGTTAGAAGATTATAGGAATCTCAGCAAACAATTAAGCTCCTCCAAGTTCACAGAAACTATAGCTGTGTAGAAGAACAGAGAAATAAATTGGCATCCCCTACAAGAGACAGGCAAGATGAACTTGGCTGCTACTGCATAGAGTATTTAAGAAGTAGTTTCTCTTATCAAATTTTAATGTCTTTTTTTCTTCCTTAAGAATTACTAACTCAAATTTCAGGACTCAAATCTACAAGTTTTCATGGTAAAGCTTACTGCTTGACAGTTTATGAAATCCACCAAAAGCAACTACAGCAGTTTATTTTTTCTATACTTACCTCCATAAGTAAAGGTCTCTGACCTATTGCTGCCATTCCTTGAAGGGCATTGACTTCTGCAACCAGAACTCTGTGAAGATGCTGACATTGAAAAGGGAAAAAAAAGAAATTTTAATCACAAGAAAGATATATTTGACCTTTCTAAAAGTATTTAGGAGGTAGCTACATAGTAACAGACACAACTGAAAGACTGAGATTCAAATAAGTTTCCTTCATGTTTTAGGTTTCTCTGGTATTTCATTCTCTGTTTTTAGCTGTCCGCCCTCTTCTCGCTCACTGCCCTTCTCATTTTTTACACTCTTTCATTTCCTTCTGCTCCTAAATTGTTCTGTCTTTTCATCAGTTCTTCCAACACATCACACTCCTTCTTTTCAACCTCCACTATAGCCCTCTTGCACAGGATTAAGGGTTTGTCTCCTCTCAAGACTAGAACACTTTTTACAGTATAGAGTAGCTGGTTCCTAATATGGAATAGCTGTTTTCCTATCACCAGCAAGATCACTTTCACATTTTGTTCCACTCCTGCTTTGTCCACTGTCTTTCGGATCACAAATTTTTCGGGATTATTTACTATATACTTATCAAGTGACACAAGTATCACAATGTGACACTATCTTAACTGAAGCCTTTAAGAACTACTGCAGTACACAACTATGTTATGTACTTAATTGTGTACACATACGCAGTACTACACAGGCGTGTATTGCAGAACAATGAAATACGCAAGGTAGAAGTCATTTTTGCAATATCATTTGGGTGTTCTGAGATAGGAAAAACATTAAAACAGAAAATATTTCTCCTGAGAGTGTCTTAAACTGACACATCTGTCAAGTGCAAATGAGAAATCAGTGTGTGCAATACAGAAGAAAAAATAAGTTAATCCAAATAGTTTGCACAAATTATGCACATATCTGAAACAGCTATACTTTTTATGTGAAAGCAAGTTTCCAAGTGTTATTAATACACTGGTTGATTAAAAAATTTAATGATCATCGAGATATAAACGGCACACATAATTTGAGAACACAAACTACTGCGCACCTTGACGTTGCAGACCACTTGCCCACGTGCGTTCTTGTGTTCACAATTAGCAATGACCTGCTCAATCTGAACCCGGTCAAAAAAATCCAGTTGCAAAGGCTCTGGAATGTCCTGACTGAAGTCAATTGAATCCAGGATACTTAAGATCTTCCTGCGTACTGGAAATGTAAATCAATTCAGATTGTATTCCAAAAAATCACGGGGAGGAAAAAAAAAAAAAGATTGAAAAAAAGATTGATGATAGGAGCCTTACTTACCTTTGTAAATCCAAATCTTTATGTGTAAAGTTTCAAAAGAAAACATTACATCTTCAGAAAGTGCTATAAATCTGAATAAGGGGCTTAAGAACATTTTCTAGAGCCTTAAATTCTTAACTGTGTTGTTTTCTATTTTTCTCTTGTTACGTACACATTTAATCCAATTTACAACTACAAGATTCTAAATTTTGCCTCTTAAAAACAGGCTGGTTTTCACTGAGAACCACGCAGTCTTTTGTTGAGACTTAAAAATATAGTACATAATCTAAAGTTAATTACTTGGTAGTTATATTCTTGCCATGAATATACAAATATGTTCAGTCTTAGCAACAGTCTCACTGTTGTTACTGTTGCCAGTAAATTTACAGACTGCCACTTCCGATTTCACCCCTCCATAGATACTTAAACACAGATTCTTCTACCTTCCTTTCCAGTCCAATATTTTCCACCCTCCAACCATCTATGTCAAGGTTCTAAAATTTATTTTTTCCACACTTAATAAAGGCATTCCATGTACAGCTGCTGTTTTGAAAGTCTATTATTTTCTTTTTCAAAGCATCCCTTCTAGAGGCAGCTCCCCATTTAGGATCAGAAAACTTTACTGAGAAATAATGAATAAAGAATGGTTACCTTTAGAGGCAGTGTCAAAGTGGAGAAACCCACTGACTGATCGACTTTCATCTTCCATCCCTCCTTCACCATCAGCTGAAGGTAATGAAGCATAATTAATCAAAAAAATTAAGAGAAAAATACCACCTACTTGATCAATACTGAAAGAGAAGACAGAGAGAGCACACACTAACAAACCTTTCGTGTTGAAGTCATTAATACAAATACAGCCCTGACTGTTAATAAAAACGAAAACAACACTTCTCACAGAAGCTAGCCAATTATCAAATACAGACTAGACAGTACTGGAAATACCTAAAAAGACACCTATCTCCCAGTATGAATAATGCAGTTGGATGAACACTGTAAAATGAGTAGAGTACCTGGACCCACGTTCCAGCAGCCAGATCTCCACAAGGATCAAGTCAGAGCATTCAGATCAATAAAAGTCAGGGAAAATACCATGCTGCTGCAGCCCCTTATATCTTACACTTATTCTGTTTATTTTCTTCACATAATGATTTTTATTGCCACCTGTTTATATTTCTTTTGATTCACTTCTAATCTGTTCTGAAATTATAAAGTCTTGCCTTTTTATGTAACATTACGTTTAAGTCACACTAGGTTGAAAATCATTTTTGTGGTGTTATAATGTCAAAAGCCAAATTGACCTGTAGCTAATATCTTCTGTGAGGCTTGAAAATGTGACAGACAGAGAGAAGCTAAGACTGAGAAAAAGCTTTGCCTAGACCTGTCCACCAAGGAAGACTCTCCGCATTCTCTAAACAGCAACAACTCTGGATAGGACACCAAAATAAGTTATTCTGCAATTTTAATTACGCTATTTTCTGAATATTCCCCTCTCTTACTCTCTAATTTATGTTTATTTTTATCCATCAGTGTTTACACCAAGATGTTTCAAAAATGAAGCAAAGACAAAGCAGTGATGAGCAAAAAGATGCCCTTCGGAGGATGCCTTTCACTTTGGAGTTTTACAACCATGATCATCATCTTTCTTCCCATCTCTCCAGTGGCAATTCCAGACCCAATAACACATATTTTCAAAAATCAGAAAAGAACTGTCACAAGCCTATAGAGAAAAGACTTCAAATAAAGTCATTTTCTCATATTTCCATTTATTCAAGCTTATTTGTCATCACAGCAAATTCTTCTTACCCAAGTATGTTTTCACAGGCATGTCATCAAGCAGCAGATGCAGCAGTCTCTGCGTATGGGAGCGCTGGCGGTTCAGTGATGTCACTCGCATTTCTATAGCTGCAGTTTTCATCAACCATGACATTTGGTTCAGTGTTGAAATCTCGTGTTCTGGGTGGAGGATAAGGAAACAATTATAAAACTGAACATAAATAATATTGCTTACTCCAAGGAAAGCATTTTTCATTTGAGAAAGCTTTTAGAGGATATCATTACTTATTAATTGCTCACCATTTGTTCACGAGACAAAAAGACTGAGGGATCTGACAAAAGCCATTAAATGCATGTGAATATTTTGAAAGAGTCATACACATGCATGGATTTAAGAGTATGTATATACAAAAACCATCTGGATATAACCTGTACTAACAGTCATTGTGGAGAACGTATGAGCAAATAAGATCAATTGCAATTTCAGTGAAAATGATTAGACATTTACCCAATGTGAACTATCACTTTGTTTTAAAGTTGTTAAGGCTTGAACTTGGGTCTCCAAAGGTCTTCATATTCTATATTAATCTAATTTAGACTCTTAAGTTTTGTAACTAGATCATCTAAAGTACTTCACCCATTTTGGATACATGTATTTGAATGCCAAGATTACTGTCATCTAACAGAAAACAAGTGGTCTAACATCTGATAAAGTGAATAAATACGTTTATTAAATTTAAGACACTCGAGAAATGTTGGTCTTAAACATTAAAAGACATCTATTACCCTAAAAACTAATGTCATCACCAAATAAAATCTCAAGATATTTATTTAAAGGAAGAGAAGTTCCAAGTGGTTATAACCACCAGCCTTCTATTCCCTCAGTTCTGCACAGCATTCTTTTAAAAAATACTCTTTTTCTGTAGCATAATCTAACAAAACTACCATGATATTAAAATATAGATAAGGATTTGCTTCTGGAGATTTGATGTACTCCAAAACTAACATGTTCTTTTACAAGAGTTCAGCACCAACAGTCTGAACTTCCTAAACAAGCAGAGTTCAATCTTTGCAGAATTAAAAGATTAGCAAAGAGGCAGTAATTAATTCAGTGTAATAATGATACATATCTTTCTTCTATGATTGCCAGAGATGCAAAGGATGCATTGAATTTTAAGCATGCACAATCTTATCTTAGTACAAAAATTACCTCTGATAGAAAATGGCAAATGCTGCAGCTGAGTGAATAAGAAATCCTGACTGGTTCTCAGGTATCGCATAGTTGGACCAGATGTGTCAGAGCATGCACACAACTGATAGATCACCTGACAATCAGAAATAGTAGATACTCATTTATTTAAAAACAACAACAACAAAACAACAACAAAAAAAAACACCAAATCAAAAGAATCATAGAATCACAGAATATTCCGAGTTGGAAGGGACCCACAAGGATCATCGAGTCCAACTCCTGGCTCCACACTGGTCTACCCAAAAATTCAGACCATATGACTGAGAGCACAGTCCAAACGCTTCTTAAACTCCGACAGGCTCGGTGCCGTGACTACGTCCCTGGGGAGCCTGTTCCACCTGCGCTCCCTGCGGAGCCGTCTACCCAAAAATTCAGACCATATGACTGAGAGCACAGTCCAAACGCTTCTTAAACTCCGACAGGCTCGGTGCCGTGACTACGTCCCTGGGGAGCCTGTTCCACCTGCGCTCCCTGCGGAGCCTGCGCGACCACCCTCTCGGTGAAGAAACTTTTCCTGATATCCAACCTGAACCTCCCCTGTCGCAGCTTGACTCCATTCCCTTGGGTCCTATCGCTGGTCACCAAGGAGAAGGGATTGATGCCTGCCCCTCCGCTCCCC
>VXAL01000643.1:0-18851 GCA_013399475.1 Chauna torquata | reverse complement strand
GGGTTTGGGGGGGTTTGGAGGGGAAATACGATGGACAAGGACTCCTGGACAAAGTATGTTTCACTTCATGCTAAGCTTGTGTTCAAAAATTCTTTTCCATTAACGTTTCTTCCTCTTTTTACAAATGTCAAGTAGCTCTATAAGAAAATGTTACAACCTCCAAATATCACACTTTTATGTCTGTAAACTTCATCTTATTATAAAAGAACCTTATTTAATTAGTAATCTTTTTCTGAGACAGAAATCATTTATTTGAAATTAGTATTTAATACCTAATACTATAAAATATGATGATAAATGGGAGTTAACAGAACATTAACTTCTAAAAGTTGAAGTGCATCTAAAAGCAATGCATGATGCACAGTCACAAAAGAAAACAATGATCAATCTTTCGTCCTCTGCAATTAAAAAAAATACAGAGAATAAACAGTACTTTATAAATTGATGCACAGAAGTCGAAAGAACTCACACATCTCTGTTACCACTATTAAAAATTTTCAAAATAATGAAATTATGATAGTGCAGCTAAATTATACTAAATCTAAATGTAGCCATTTAAGAGGACATTAAACTGTATCTTTGATGAGAATATTTATATCACTCAAATTCAGAACTTTTTGTCATAAACATGGTGTTGTACCTCAAGATTAGATAAATGCCAAAGGTCAGTTTTGTTTATTCATGTCTGAGGAAGTTGCACTGAAGGGCAACAGCTAAGACCTAGTAAGATCATAAGACAGAATCTCATCGTGTAAAGAGAAAGAAAGTAGGAGAGTGACTAATGGCTACAAAACAAATCGGGACTTGGTTTCACCTGACTCCAGAGGGAAAAAGTTTTCTTAAGTTTTTAAGCCATGTGGCAAAGAACAGAAAAGTAATGAGGGAAAGTGTTTTGATGATTAATATGAATAGGTGAAAATACCTGTAAGTTAGAAGTTTATGTTCTAGAGGAAAAAAAAAAAAAAAAGAAGAAGAAGAAGAAGAGAAATCAGAAGACAATCTCATTTCATCAGATGAATGGTGCATCTTTTTCAGGCATGAATGTTAGACATCTAATGTAATTTTTATTTTAGACTTTGATTTAAAGAGATCCAAGGTTCTGCTACATTCAAATTTTTGTTATTTCCCTAATTTCTCAAAGTATACCCCTTTGAAATCAAAGTCTAGATAGTTTTACTTTTTCTGATATTTTAATAGATTTGATCCAAGATTATTTCCTATTTCCAGCTCTTCTATGATTTTTTTATCGTCATGTAATAAACCAAGGCTCAAATATCTTTATGCCTACTGAAATCTCTTTTGTATTTAGCTATAACCTAGCTAAATATTTAAGCATATTCAAAACTTCAAATATATGAGTAATCTCATTGACTTTAATGAATCAAAATTGCTTGATGTGTTTACTAATGCCTTCTGAATATACATATGCTTACTGTTTCACTTACTCTGGACTGTAATTTGGTTTGGCTTCAGATGATGGAGAAGATCAAATGAAAACCAGCCATGGCTATTTAAAAGGTTTTTCAGAACATTCAAAAATAAATGTTTCTGTTGCTCTTCTTTCATGTCTTAATAGAGTTCAAAAAAGTAAAAATAAACTTTCTAGCTTATACGCTAATGACTATTGAGAAGTTGTCCCTTTACTTTCATAAATAAATGGCATTTTCATTAAAAATCTCTCTCATTTCTTCCACTAATTTCATTGCATTTAGGTTCTGCTAATTTCACTGTAGTTGAGGTCACATAGTATGTATGAAAAAAACTGACATTCCCTTGTCCATTTGTTCTAAATTTCTTGATGAGTTTACAAGGACATGGTATTTGTATTTCCACTATTTAAATGGTAAGATTTAGTACTTTGTATTAGTTAATACAGTTTATGAATACAACATCCTTTGAGACATGAGTTTGGCCACCTGCCTGCTTTAACATCAGCAAAACAAGTATTGTCCATGTCTTTAACTGATTTCCTGCCCTTAATAAATTTGGGGCTGACTTGTAGACTTTTCATCAAAATTTCTCTAGAAAATACAATAAATTCTATGGGCAACTTGTCTAAAAAGATGTTCACATAGAATAATTAATCAGAAAGAATTTCTTACGTGTTGATCCTGTCATGGATTCTCATAATCTAGATTGTTAATTATGTTACAGTACTGTATAAGAAGAGGGATTCATTCATAAATACCATGTGAGCAAAGTGGTGATTTGGATTTCATCATACATTATGTGTACTAATGAACTGAGGGCCAACAAGTAATATCAGTCCTTAAAGCAGAAGTGAATTAGATTCAGTGACACTGGATATCTCTACCTCTCTATAGTTTAATGGTCTACTGTTATGGTATTAGTATTAATATAGCTTTGTTATACTCAGCTTAGCATACAACATTAATTCACCTAGAAGCATACTACTCTTTCCAGGTGCAGCTGTTCAGTAAAGGAAGGGAAACTGAACCTGCTGGAAGAGTTTCTTTGTCATTTCACATTGAGTACAGATAAATATAAATGGTATTTGTTTTCCATAGGTCTGGTTTTGACCTTCCACAGTCTAACTTTTCACTTTGCTCAATCAGCAAAGAGAAATTAAGTTGTGATTAAGTTGCTTGCATAAATCTCTAAGTCAGCAGAATAATTTTCCAACTTTTTCTAAATGAACAGAAAAAAAATGAAAGGATCCTATAGGAAGATACTCAACACACCAAAAGTTATGCTGCTTCTCTGAGTCTGTCTGGAAATTATTCACTCTTGATCAGTCTCACTGAATTCTCTGGTGATGTATGCATTTTTTTGACAGTTCTTTCCTCTTCCTTCTTCATTCTTTCCTCTGCACTCATCCTAGGACCCCAAAGGTTATCAATTCATATGTGTACCTATTACAGCACTGAATATTCAACTATTTTTTCTTTCATTCTGGGAGATACCGCTTTCCCTCTCACTCTTTTCAAACTAATGATGGTGTTTTAGATCTTCTCTCTCATGTGTCTCTTCCCTGAATCTTGAGTGATCATTTCTTTGCTGATTACTCTGTAGATATTTTTCCATCTTTGATTTCTTACTTCCTGCTTTGCCTTCCATTACAGTAGCCCTTTGAAGTCTCTTCCAGGACATCCCATCTTTTGTCTGGGGAATATATACAAGATCTGCCACATGATAAGCTGTTTTATCTTTTCTTACAATTCTGCTCACCATTCTGCCTTATCAACTAAAATCTAAGACTTGGCAGCTTAACATTGCTCCTTCTGTTTCTATTCTGTTTCTGAGTTCCCTAATAAATTAACCATATTCCTTTTTTTTTTTCCTGTCCGCACTGCAAAACCTGGTACTTGTCTTAGCTTTTTCTTCTCTCCAGTATTAGAGTGCTGTCTTCATCCTTTTCCTGTTCTGTCTCCATTTCCTCACTTTTATCTTAAACTAAGATAATTACACTAGTCTTTTCTCCCTCCTGCCATGCACAGATCTCTTTTTCTTCTATAGACAGCATACTCCTTCCTCTGGATGCTTTTGAATTGTGGCAGTACCTACTGCTTGGTTTTTTTGTTTGTTTGTTTGTTTGTTTTTGTCTACGTTGTGTTGACCATCTTTACTTGTGCTTATTGTGCTCTTTGAGTTAATGGGAGCAGTCAGTCTAATCACAGCCCTGTTTTCTTTAAAGAAACTTCTGACTTCCTTGGAGCATTGCGGTTATAGAATCCAGTTACTCTTCGGCATTTACTGGTATTTCTTAACATGCATCTGATCTCTTTTCTTTGTCATAAATTTCAGGAGATACAGCTTAATGTTTCAATTCGTACTTAGGGCTCATTTATGACATTAGATTAAATATAACATTGTCCTTCAAAAAATTTTTAGGATAAGTAGAAATAAGTTACAAATACAGCCAGATTATTTAGATTTTGAATAACAGGCAGGCCTGTGGGTAATGCGGTACAGGAAATGCCAAATTTTGTCTTGAAAGAGAGAAAATATATGAGTTGCATTTCCTATTCTCATTTACTGTTCTGCTTACTATTGTTACCAAAACAATGTTCTTGAAATTGCATTTGCTGTCTGTAACGTTAACTGTTCTTGTCCCGTAGCTGTGAGATAATATACCTAGCAGCAGGTGGAAACAGATCAAAAGCAAAAGTGTGAAGTGACACACTACAGGGAGCATGTTTTGTCTCAAGACAGGAAAATATAGAAAGTTTAAATGTAGAAATGCTTTGTCTGAGTCTAGTCTTAATAACGAAATAATAAGTACCTCCTTCATTAACACTCTAAAAAAGTATGTTGTGGTCGATTCTGCTAAGTAATAATCCTGTGCACATTTGCTTCAATCCACAGCAGTGTATGCATTTTGATTTTTTAAGAATCAGTTAAACAAGCATTAACAGCGCTTGTAGACACTAATCTGTCTATTTAGTAAGCATCATAGATTAAGTATGTCCTCTGGCCACTGTGTGAAGTATTGTATAGTAAACTTATTTTATTGAGGTACTCATGATGGTAAGCTGTAGTGTTACACATGATTATCCATACTGAAGACACAAATCAGACATAACGGATTACCATTATCACTATTTAAGAAACATTCAGAAATTGCATTTCTGTTTTAGAAAGGCAGTACATCTTCTCTTTGCACTCAAGATTGGTAAAGGAAAATAAATCCTGTGTCAAAAAAGAGTTTGTTTGCTTTATGATTTTTTTTTTTCTTTTAAGAATAGTATGAGAGTTATTGGCTATTCTTTCCTTCTAACTGATGTAAATGACAGCCATTTCAAAATATATATTTTTGTGGCCTGATATTTGTATTGTTTCAACATCCTTAGTAATTATTCCATGTACAATAGTTCAGTCACTTCCTGTGTTGCAGAATCAATTTTCTAACTGGGTATTTAGCATTTCCTAGTAGGAACTATAGGTGGAAAGACTTGAAGCACTTTATTTGCCAGCAGTCTAACATGCAGTTTTATCTTGTAATTCACAGTGATTAATTGTGAATATCCATTGCCAGGACAGGCTGTAAAACCACTTCTGACAAGAATATGCCAAGCTACATTTAAATAAATGAATCACTATATACATATGTGTATAATAAATATCTTCTTTAAAACATGCACCAACACAAAGCCAAACAACAACCTGTAAAAGAAATGTGTGGAAACTTGATGAACTGAGTCACTGATTAGATTAAAAAAACATAGTTATAAGCACACTTTCAACAGATTCAAGCAGGTTTTTACAAAAGCTATATAAATATATGTAACTAGTATATTTTTAAGAAATGAAGATTAAAATTCTTATCCATCAATATCTATACACCATTTACACACTGCCATGTCTGATGGTAGTAGTGAGTACACCTGTGAGAGGTGTGCCCAAGTGGATGAACTGCTCAGCTTAGTGGCAGAGCTTCTGGAGGAGGTGGGTAGCTTGAGGAGTATCAGAGAGTGTGAGGGGGAGATTGACTGGTGGAATTGTTAGACAGTCACAGCACATGACATGAAGGATCCTCTACCCTCTCTCCACCAGGTAGAAGGCAGTGACTTATAAGCATAGGGGAGAACGGAAGTAGGTTTCTGCTTGGGGCAGCAGGCAAATCCCCTCCCTGCCTACCTCAAATTCCCAGGTTCCCTTATACAATAGGTATGAAGCTCCCAGGAACCTGAAGCACACTTCAAGGACACACCCCCTCAGCCTCCTTATGTTTCAACATGACATCTAGCAGAATCTCCTCCATGATCTTGATGGGGACTGGTTCTCAGGATCTTCATTTTTACCCTTCTTAAAAATAGGTGCAATATTTCCTTTTTTTCCAGTCAGCAGGGACTTGACCTGCCTGCCATGACTTCTCAAATGTGAGACAAGCTTGACAATTACATCCACCAGTTCCCTCAGTACCCTGGGATGCACCTCATTAGGTCCCATGAACTTGTGTACTGTCAGAGTCCTCAGATGGTCTCAGATATAACTGTACCAACGAGGACTACTTTTGCACTTCAGACTCCATGTTTGTGATTAGATGGTCTTGTACTTTAAATTTGTAGTGTATTTATTTTCACTAAATCTAATGCATGACAGAAAAAAAAGAAAATCCAGCACTGCAAAGAAGGACAGACAGCTTTGCTGTAGACCTCATGTGAACCTCCAAATGGATATTTCCCAATTAAACATTTCATACAGACTCATCCACCTAATTCTGAGAACACAACATACACATTCTGTAATATATATACTAGATGAAAGTACTACATTAAGATCTTAAAATCTTCTGTTGTTAAAAGTAGAACTAAAATGATTTTACCACTTCACAGCATTTTGTACAATGTTTGATGTTCTGGTCACTTGCTATATGTAAAAGAGTGAAGAGGAATACAATGGAACATGAGACATACCAAATTTGTATAAGAAAATCATCTGGGATGGGAGTAAGAGGGAGAGTGGAGAGCAGAGAATATGTAGCTGAAATTAATTATTTTAACATAGACATTGACATATTAATTATATTAAAAACCTTTTATACAGAAACAGGTCATGGTCTGATGGTACTTGAGGAAAAAAGAAGATGGTAGCTATAAAACAAGTGATTAGAGATTCAGATGAACTCTTTCAGACAGATTGAAGGCCCCCATAAGTACCACAATTAAAAATAATTGCTTCCAGAAATTCTGTAGTTTATTGATATTTCTCAAGGTATTCAAAAGGTTTTTTTAATTAGCATAGAGGGAAGATCTGAATATAGGTATGTATAAGCAAAGGAAATGACAGATGCGAAACTCTATTGAAATGCTATGGTTGAACAATGATAGCTGTTACCCATTCAGTAACAGCCCTATGGTTGAATCTTCCTGGATTAGAAGTAGTCATTTAAGCCTGTTTTCCACTGATTGCCTTTGAAAGCAACATAAAGCCCTAGATGTTCTGGGATATCCAAGACCATACAAAACTGATGATTTTTTGTAGTTGAAGGCAGACTAGTTATAAATGTAATGTAGCTGGTATGGAAAGTCTCAGAATGCTAATATGATCCAATTTCTTCTGAATAATTTAGTAACTACTTCCTAATGTGTCACTTTCTAGACGGCAAAAATACACCATTGTATATGGGACTATGTTATAAAATTATATATTTTGAAAAATATTGGATATGCTTGCTGAATAAAGGCATAGTTTCTGGCAATCTTATAATCCTTCCATAATCCCAGCTTTAAACACTCTTGTTGAAGTAAAACTTTTTACTCTGCTTCATCAATCAGTTTTATTTCTAAATCAGTGATCAAAATTCTATTACATTTTTAAATGTATAACTGTAAGAAAATACAGTGTTTTGCCATGTTCTCAGTTAACATTGTAATTTTGGTTTGATAAGGCTAAAGAACCTGAAACAAAAATTGCAACTTTAATTCAAATTCAGTGTGTATAATCCAGTGACCCCATGAGCTCAGCTTTGTATTTTTCTGGTGTGAATGCATTAGCAGAGATTATCATGTTATTGTCTGATCAGGAGGTTAATGATGTTATCCTCTACAATTTGAGTTAATCTCAGTGTGTATTGCTTTCTATATTATTCCCATTCTCATACCACTGCAATCAATCTACTGGTGATCAACAACTATTAAATATTGCATAATCATCAAGCATATGTCCTCCACATTTATATTAAGTAATCTTAATGCAAAAATTCTGAAACATTCTGAAAAACATTTATTTAAATATATTATCTGTAAAAATTGGACTATAAAAATTGTTGCATTGGTATTTTCAAGTCTAACCATTTTCCAGACTGCTCTAGCAAAGAAATCACTGAAGAAAGCTGAAAATTAATATATTTATAAATTGTATGAAAATATGCTTTTGCATACCGATGCTAAATATAGCAGAAGTCACCTCTTTTGACCGTCTGGCCATGCTGTGTAGCATAGCAGCAGATGTAATCTTTCTGGATTTTAGTAAGGTCTTTGATACTGTACCTCACAGTATCCTTCTGGACAAATTGTCCAACTGTGAGATGAACAGGTTCATGATATGCTAGGTGATGAACTCAGCAACGGAGCTCAAAGGGTTGTAGTAAATGGGACTATATCTGGCTGGTGGCCAGTCACTAGTGGTGTGGACTCAATTCTAGGGCTGGTTGTGTTCAGCATGTTTATTAACGATCTGGATGTAGGAGTAGAGTGCATCCTCAAGCAAGTCTGTTGATGATACTAAACTGGGAGGTGCTGTTGACTCTCTGGAGGGACAAGAGGCCTTGCAGAGGAACCTAGATGATTTGAGCACTGGGCAATTGTCAGTGGCATGAAATTCAACATGGGTAAATGCTAGGCTCTGCTGGTGCAGCCTCACCTTGAACATTGTGTGCAGTTCTGGGCTCCACAATATAAAAAAGATATTAAGATACTTGAAAGCATGCAGAGGAGGGTAATAAAGCTGGTAAGAGGACTGCAGGACATGTCCTATAAGGAGAGGCTGAGGTCACCTGGGTGAAAAAGAAGATGTGGAGAAAAGAAGGCTAAGAGATATTTTTCTTTTTCTTCTTTTTTTTTTAATATTTTTCTTTTTCTTTTTTTTCTTACATTAGGAAATGGTTGTTCACTCAGCTAAGCTAAATTTTATGTTTGGAATAACTAAGTTTTTTAAATATCCAGCAAATGAATAGAAGTATTGTGTAGTTTCAAAGGTATCAACATAAAAATTTTGTGTTGTTCATGAATGTCAATCAGCAAATGAAATTCAAACCAACTCAAATTTGTAGCAATAAAATTCTTAAGATAAATCCACAAATCTATTAAAATCCTCTATAATTATTTCTTTAATCTGTTATATACAGAAATCACATATAGTGCTGAAATAAATTTTTTAACTGTAAAGCAAATTTTTCTTTTGCATTAGTTACCAGGGAATCTCACCTTCCTGTCAAATTCAAGGATAGTAATAGTATCGCCAACTACAGCAAAGAGTGTACCATAGTGGATAGAATTACACAGGAATTTGATTGCAACATAAGAGTGTCAAAGACAATTTAAAATAGTTTTATACAAAATAAAATATGTATAAGTTTTCTGATTTTTACAGATACAATGTGACCTAAGGTTCTTTGATGGACTCAGGGAGAAAAGTTTAATTCCCAGATTTCCTAGAGCATTTGTACTACAAAAATGTAGGGCTGAGTCTTGACCTTATCCAGGAGTAAATCTGGAGGGTCTGAGGTCTAGAAAGCCTTTAGAGGAAAAAAATCCATGATTAAAAGGCAAACAAGGCAGGCACAGATGTTTTGCCCAGTTTTAGATATGTTTAATACACTCGAAAATGTATTAGTTATTCATGTAAAATTAATCCCCCAAATTTAAGAAAAGTCAGTTAAGGTTTCCTTTAAAACCCAAATGGGACGCTGGTGCAGTAAGTGTGTATGCATCTGCCCTAAATAGCACTTAGCTGCATACTCATGTCTTTTAATCACAGTTTTCAGAAAGGGCTACTTATTCTATGTTCCTTATCTGTTGGCTGACAGTGCAAGACACTTGCAGTGTAATTTGTAAAAATGTGAGCCCATTTCACTTAACAAAGCGTTTAGTGAGAGCTCTGCTCTCAGCCTATAAAGAGCTATGTACCTCTAACAGTGCTGAAAAATAAACCCCTGGGCATCAAAAGCTGATCAAAAATAAGCTGACATTTTATAATTTCATCATCAAACTCTCTGCCTCAGCTGCCCTTGTGTAAAATGGCATTGATATTGCCTCATCTCATTTGATTATTCTGAAAATCTATTAATTAATAATAGTGAAGAACAAGGATTTTATGACAAAAGCACCATAGAAAAGTCCATAAGATAGTTAATAATTTTTTATTCACAGCAAAATTTAAATGTTAAGAAAGTAAGAGCACTGAATACTACTGAAAAATACTGAATATTAACTTTCTAAAGTTCAACTGATAACAGCTGGAAACAGACAGAAAATCTTTAAAGGGTACAATTGCTTTTTTATGCCTGATATGCTTTAAGAAAAATAAAAAAGCCTCTGAATATCTATGGCTAAAAAAGTAGACCTTTATCTTTTCTCCAATTATATAATTAGTTTAAGAAAGGATATTTTCTTTCCTGCAAAGCTTACTGCAAAGTCAAAACATATCGGCAATCTCAGTATACACCTTCCCTAAATTTTTATTCTCTGATTCTGCAGCTGTTTTTTTTTTTTTTTATGTAGTGTATTTCTGCATGCATTATTTCTATGAAATGTACCTATGAAAAAAGTAGCATGTTCTACAAGACATGTCCACTTCCCCACTGACTAACAATGTACACAAATAGAATCATAGAACCATAGAATTATTTAGGATGGAAAAGACCTGCAAGACCATCCAGTCCAACCTCTAACCTGCTACTGCCATGTCCACCATTAAACCAAGTCACTAAGCTCTGAATCCAAATGTTTTCTGAAGACTCAACCACTTCCCTGGGCAACCTGTTCCAATGCTTCACAATCCTTTCAGTGAAGAAATTGTTCCTAATGTGCAACCTAAACCTCCCCTGGCGTAACTTGAGGCCATTTAGTCTTATAAGCTGGCATGTGGGAGAAGAGACTAATCTTCATCTTGCTATAGCCTCCTTTAAGGTAATTGTATACAGTGATAAGGTCTCCCCTGAGCCTCCTTTTCTCCAGGCTAAACAACCCCAGTGCCCTCAGCCACTCCTCATAAGACTTGTTCTGCAGAGCTATCACCATCTTTGTTATCCTTCTTTAGACACGCTCCAGCACCTCCGTGTCCTTCTTGTAGTGAGGGGCCCAAAACAGTATTCGAGGTGTGGCCTCACCAGAGCTGAGTACAGGGAGACAATCACTTCCCTAGTCCTGCTGGCTAAGCTATTGCTGATAAAAGCCAGGGTGCAATTGGCCTTCTTGGCCACCTGAGCACGCTGCTGGCTTGTATTCAGCCGGCTATCAACCAATACTCCCAGGTCCCTTTCTGTTGGGCAGCTTTCCAGCCAATCTTCCCCCAGCCTGCAGCATGAGGTTGTTGTGCCCCTAGTGCAGGACCCGGCACTTAGCCTTGTCAAACTTCATACTATTGGCCTCAGCTTGTCGGTCCAGCCTATCCAGATCCCTCTGTAGATCTTTCCTACTCTCAAGCAGATCAACACTCCTATCCAACTTGGTGTGGCCTGCAAACTTACTGAGAGTGCACTTGATCCCCTCATCCAGATCATTGATAAAGATATTGAAGAGAACTGGCCCCAGTGCTGAGCCCTGGGGGACACCACTAGTGACCGGCCTCCAACTGGATTTAACTCCGTTCACCATGACTCTATGGGCCCAGTCACCCAGCTAGTTTTTAATCCAGTGAAGCGTACACCCATCCAAGCCATGAGCATACAGCTTCTTAAGAAGAATGCTGTGGGAAACAGTGTCAAAAGCCTTACTGAAGTCTAGGTAGACCACATGCACAGCCTTTTCCTCACCCACTGAGCGCGTCGCTTTGTTGTAGAAGGAGATCAGGTTAGCCAAACAGGACCTGCCTTTTATAAACCCGTGCTGACTGGGCCTGATCATCTGGTTGCCCTGTAAGTGCTGCGTGATGGCACTCAAGATGATCTGCTCCATGAGCTTCCCTGGCACTGAGGTCAGACTGACAGGCCTGTAGTTCCTTGGATCCTCCTTCCATCCCTTCTTGTAGACGGGCATCACATTTGCTAGTTGCCAGTCAAGTGGGACCTCCTCTGATAGCCAGAACTGCTGATAAATGATGGAAAGCGGCTTGGAGAGCACTTCCACCTACTTCCTCAATACCCTTGGGTGGATCCCATCTGGCCCCATAGGCTTGTGTACGTCTAAGTGATGTAGCAGGTCATTGACCATTTCCTTGTGGATTATGAGGGTTTCACTCTGCTCCCTATCCCTATCTAATAGCTCAGGGGGTTGGGTAACCAGAGAACAACTGATCTTGCTGCTAAAGACTGAGGCAAAGAAGGCATTAAGTACCTCAGCCTTATTCTTATCTCTCATTACTATGTTTCCCTCCACATCCTATATCCTAAATGTCTCTACAGATCTACTTCCACCATTCCAAGAGTTCACACAGTTGCCAAGTTGCCACAGTGAAAATCTTGGCATTTTTAAGAACAGTTTGAAATAATAACTTTTTAATGACTATGGTTTTGTTTTTGTTTTTGTTTTCTGATGTCTATGCACAAATTCTGTTCCCCATTAATGCATGCTTCATATACAAGTACTTACTAGCACTGAAAAGAAAAAGAAAAAAAAAGATAATTTTTAGTGTGTTTTTAAACAAAGGTGAGGACTTAACTATCAGAATCAGAAATGTCTCTGCTCATCAGTGAGACAAAAAGCAGCTGTACTTCATTTTGCAGCTTTTTTATTGATAATGCTTGATAAAAGCTCTTGTCTCACACTTTATGTAGAGTAAAATCATATAGCACCATAAAACACAATGATTTCTAAAACAAGTTTATCTGTAATAATGTAGCTGCACAAAACTATTCCATTTACATATTACAGAAGGTGTGTTATAAACCAACAAAATGCTAACATGATTGTTTATAAGTTGTTTTGGAGCACTACCTGTAGTAAAGGGATCTTATATGGAAAGTATTCAGAAAAGACTTCTGCAATTATTTGTGCTTTAGGAACCTAACTGACGGACAAAGACTTGCATCAAACCAGTTTACTTACCAATAGACCCGTGGGGAAATTATACTTTGGAACAGTTTACTAAGAAAAAGGGCACATTGTATCAGATGCTAGACTTTCAGCTAGGGGGCTTTCTAAAAAAGGAAATTTCTATAGCTTAATTGGAAGACAAGAGATTGATACAGCCAGTAATGAATTGAATTCTTTGGTGGTATGTAGGAGTTCAGACAAAATGATTACAAAAGTTCCCTAGGGCTGAAAAATCTTTGAACCGTTTCTCTCTTACACAGCGCTTTGGTTTTGCTGTATGCTTCAGCAAGATATTTTCTAATAAGCTATAGGGTGGGCTTTGCAAAAGTGCTTAAGTCTGCCTTAACTTTGCTCCCATGGAGGCATCCTTATGCTCAGTGAAGCAGCATTAAGTTAGTACTAAGTGCTCCTGAGAGTTCTACCTGAAAAGAGAATAATGGACACTTACACAGTTAATTTGAGAAGTTAGTTGCAATTTTTACACTAGTGATACTACTTACAGCTATGCTGGTTTTGAGTGATATAATTACATTTGTTTGACGGTATCATAAAAAATAACAAAATCCTTTAAAGCTGGAGAAACCTTACCTTGTAAATACATCTTACTGATCTAAAATCACCACTAGGGACTGCTGATTAATAGAGGGATACAGTTGGAAGAAAATCAGTTATCATGTAAGTCTACCAATGTTCAATTATGTTTTTTTCTTCCTGATCAAAATACTGTAGTTTTTTTACAAAAACAGTCCCCTTAGAATGAGTGATCAGAACAATAACTACAACAACAACCAAATTTTCAGAACTAGGAGCATATCACACAATCTTCTACAATAAAGATTCATGAGAAGATCAAGGCAATATACCTTCAAAATAATGTTAGAGTCATCAACAACTTGGATTTTTATCGGATCTGATATTGCCTGGGTTGTGTGCCTCTTTCCATCATGAATGCCTTGTTTTTGCCAGATGTAAGGCTGTGTTTTTGTAGTATGCTGACTTCATGCTTGTTATAAAAGAAAAGGTAGGATTGTGCATAAAGTCTATAATTTTATGCAGACTTTCTGTTTTCCATTGCTGCATGTTTCATATTTTGCTGGATAAGGAGTAAGTAGTTGTGAAATACTGGCTATATGCCTTATATTTCCATGATAGTGTGTAGTGTTTTCTGTGCGTGTGTTTTTTTCCTTTTTTTTTCTACAGTATCCTCAATTCCTAATACACATTTCATAATTCCCAGAAAGGTAAAAAGTCTTATAAGAAGTCAGAAGGCTCATCTCCTATGCATTAACCTCCTATGCATTAACCTGACTACATGGCAGGTGCATACATAATCAAATGGTTAAATTTCTTTGGAACTCTCTTTGTTTCAGTCTGAATTAAAGCTTTTTGTTCCTAATTACATTATCTAGTCTTTGAGTAACCTTGTTTCAGTTCACTGGGCATTTTAGCAGTATTCAGAATAATAACTCATGAAAGATGTATAAAATTTAACTGAAATATCCTGAGTCTTTTTGTGTTGCTCTTCACCTTTATTGCAAGGTTATATCAGGAGACTCATGAGTGTGTGGATGGAGAAATTTAGTGATTTGATCTGTACAGGAACTACCAGATACTTTATTATTATTATTACAGTCTGCATTTGGGATAGGGATTGTTTTATTGCTCATGTTACCTAATTCAGAGCTTGTAGAACATGTGGATGGTCTAACATGATGTTGTGGAGACAATTCTAATAATATCAGGCTCGTTAAATTTTACACATTGGACTTTAAAGTCTTTTTTCCCAACACAGCTGTATCATTTTCTACTTGCCAGAATGAACCTCAGAGTGGCAAAGGCCATTCAGGCCTTAAAAATCACAAGGTGTGGCACCTGTAAACGCTTTCCTTCCAGGCTACCAAAAAGTCTAATCCAACTTCCTGAAAATAAATTGGTTATTAATCTATTCCAAAGGTACATAGAAACCAGAGACAGTATAAAGACAAAATGAAGGTCAATTTTACATATTCATTCTTAACTAAACCCTATTTTTCTTCCAGAAAGCCTGACTGGCACCATGTGTCTTATTACTTGCTTTAGGAAAGGCAAGCGATTTGCTGCTGGCTAGTTTGCTTTTTTGCCTGGCAAAGGACAGCAACGGCCAGCACAGACCTGCAAAGCAGGATGAGCCGGTAGCAGCAAACAGCAGTGAGGCAGACAGGGCAGATCACCATGCACCTGGCAAAGGCTAGCTGAGCAGGTCCATGAGAGTGGGTGGGGTCACTGGGAGCCCCATGACCACCTGACATCTCCAGAGTGACAACGCAGGTCCAAGCCCCAGTTTGGAAGTCACCATCAGGTTCTGGGTCAGAAGGGACAAGGCTGAGCATGGGCATGGCTGCAATGGACAACATCCTTCTAGCTGGCAGCAAGGGCAGGAGCCTCCACTTGAAAACAATTCCCAGGCAGAAGACCAGGGGAGCAAGGGCCTGGAGCAACTTTGTTGCAGAGATTTTTTCAAAGATCCCTTTTCAAGGCCAGACACCTGTGCTATTATCTAAGCTAGCCCTGAGCCCAGGCAGCTGAACCCCAATGTCAGGGGGAAACACATTCAGTGCGCTGGCTCTTGAGTTAGTATTTATCAGCATCTTTTTTTTTTTTTTGGATAGTAGTTGGCAATGCTTTCCAAGTCTCTGCTCCTTAGGCCTACATCTTGCTACACTCAAAATCCTGCCATGGACAGAAGGGAGCACACCACATTTTACAAGACAACAACTTCTTATGAGTTGAACTGATGCTAAGTGAAAACAAATTTTAACAGTCTAATTAGAGAGAAACAAACAAACAAAACAAAAACAAACTCCACAGTTATTACTGCTCTGTTTACAAAATACTGACACTATTCATCAAATATATTGTTAAAATTCTCTTGTTCATATTTTGTTGTTCAAATTAGAGTCATTAATATTACAATTTAAATTGCTATATAAACAGCCTTTCTAGTTTATTTCCAGTATTGCTCTGGGTTCTAATGTCAGCAGTACCAGTTTTACTCAAAGAGGCTAGGAGGGGTGTTGGCAGGGTTATGACAAGTAGTCATTATCTTGAGACCTTCACCAAGAGGATTAAAAGGTTGTTCATGATGGAGAGTTAGGTCAGGGTTGCGGGAAAGGGGAAGAGTGCTCCACTTTCTCAGTCTTTGATGGTGTTGGATTTATAGTTAGGATTCCCATCATCTGTTGCTTCTCTCTCACTTGTTCCCAGCCACCGTGGACATAAGGGGCCATTGCTGGTTACACAGGGACTGTCTGGGGATGTGATGGACGTATGTCATTTATGTAAAGTAACACAGGTGTTTGCTTCAATAACTAAACAATTTATTTTCCAATAGGCCTCTTCTTTCAGCAAGCACTTCTAATATTAGTCAGCCATTTTTTGTAGAGTTTTATGTATTTTAGGTGAACAGAAGGTTCAATTTTTATTATTGATGTTGATTTCTATTGTATGAATAGAGAATTAGAATTCTGATCAAATAGTGAGAATTAAAATTGCAATGAGATTCCAGCTGGTATCATCATTAAAAAGCTGTTTTTTTTTCAGTACACAAAAAAAAAAACTATATTTACATCAAGTATATCTAAGCTTTGTTTTCAAAATAACACAAATTATGTTCCTATCAGACAAGACTTTAAACTTCAAGTATATCATTAGTTCATGACTGAAATTTTACTCCTTGTGTATTGAGATGTTTTGATGCTTGGAGGCCTCATGTAGTTTCTTTGTATTTTCTTTTATTTATACGCTTTTCAACTTTTTTTTTTCTTTTAGTTTAAAAAAGAAACTGTAGTCTTTCTGTTTATGTCAACATAGAATCACAGCATCAAATAATATCCTGAGCTGGAAGGGACCCACAAGGATCATTGAGTCCAACTCCTGGCTCCACACAGGACCACCCAAAAACCAAACCATACGTCTGAAAGCGATGTCCAAATGCTTCTTGAACTCTGTCAGGCTCGGTGCCATGACTACTTTCCTGGGGAGCCTGTTCCAATGCCCAACCACCCTCTCAGTGAAGAACCTTATCCTAATATCCAACCTGAACCTCCCCTGCCGCAGCTCCATGCCATTCCCTCGGGTCCTATCAGTGGTCACCTGAGAGAAGAGATCAGCACCTACCCCTCCACTCCCCCTCATGAGGAAGCTGTAGGCCACAATGAGGTCTCCCATCAGTCTCCTCTTCAGCGTAGGCTGAACAAACGAAGTGACTTCAGCAGCTCCTCATATGTCTTGCCCTCTAGACCCTTCACCATCTTCATAGCCCTTCTTTGGACACTCTTGAATAATTTTATGTCTTTCTTATATTGTGGCACCACAAACTGCACACAGTACTTGAGGTGAGGCTGCACCAGCACAGAGCACAGTGGGACAATCTTTTCCCTCAGCTGGCTAGCAGTGCTGTGCTTGATGCACCCCAGGGTACGGTTGGCTCTTCTGGCTGCCAGGGCACACTGTTGACTCATACTCAACTTCCTGTCAACAGAAACCACCAGATCCTTTCCGTGGGGCTGCTCTCCAGGTTCTCTTCCCCCAGTCTGTGCCTATAGCCAGGGTTGACCCTTCCCACGTGCAGAATCTGGCACTTGCTTTTGTTAAACTTCATATTGTTGGTGATTGCCCAGCTCTCTAGTCTGTCAAGATCACTCTGCAAAGGCCTCTCTACCCTCGACAGAGTCAACAGCTCCTCCCAATTTAATTTCATCCATAAACTTACTCAGTACACCTTCTAGAACTACATCCAAATCTTTTATGAAAACATTAAAGAGAACCAGCTCTAAAATAGAGCCATGTGGAACCACACTAGTGACTGGCTGCCAGCCTGATGTAACCCCATTTACTATAACCTTTTTAGCCCGACCTGTCGGTAAATTGTTCATCCATCATATTATGTATTCGTCTAGCTGTACGCTGGACATTTTGTCCAGAAGGATAGTGTGAGAAACTGTATCAAAGGCTTTACTGAAATTCAAAAAGATTACATCGACTGGCTTCCTTGGTCAAGTAGGTGGGTGACCTTGTTGTAAAAGGAAATTAATTTTCTTAAACAGGACTTTCCCCTCATGAGCCCATGTTGGCTATGATCAATGACCACATTGTCTTTCAGATGTTTTTCAATAACTCCCTAAATAACCTTTTCCATAATTTTTCTAGGCATTGAAGTGAGACTGAAAGGCCTGTAATTACCAGGGTCTTCTTTCTTGCCCTTCTTGAAAACTGGAACATTTGCCAGTTTCCAGTTGACTGGAACCTCTCCAGATTCCCAGGACCATTGAAAAATAAGTGAGAGAGGTCTCACAATGACATCAGCCAGCTCTCTGAGTACCTTGGGATGAATCCCATCAGATCCTGTGGACTTATATGCATCCAGGTGGAGCAGCAAATTCCATACAACTTTGGGGTTGGCTGGGAGTTTATCATTCCTGCAGTCACGGTCCTCCAATTCAGGGCACCTGGGGTCCCAGAGCCCATCATCGGTATTGAAGGCAGAGGCAAAGAAGGCATTAAACGTCTCTGTTTTGTCTATGTCCCTATTTGTGATGTGACCATCCTTGTCGAGTAATGAATTAATGTCATCTCTGGTACTCCTTTTCTCCTTTTGCTATTAACATATTTATTTATTTATTTATTCATTCATTTATTCAGTCATTCATTGTCACCTACAGTACTGGCCAGCTTCAACTCTAATTGAGCTATGTCTGCGTGGATTTTCTCCCTACAATGGTGAACAGCATCTCTGTATTCCTCTTCTGTCACCTGACCTTACTTCCAGTGGCCATACATTTTTTTTTCTGCCTAAGCTCTAGAACTTCCCTGCTTAGCCAGGCTGACCTTCTGCCCCACCTGCTTGACTTCTGACATTTTGGAATTGCTTGTTCTTGTGCTTATAAGAGGTGGTACTTAAAAATTGACCAGCACTGTTGGACCCCAATGCCTTCAAAAGCAATTTCCCAGAGTACCTTACTAACTAATTCCCTGAGCAGCCTGATGTCTGCTCTCCCATACTCAGGATAATGAGTTTTGGTGGCAGTTTTTCTCCTATCACTGAAGATTTTGTACTCGAAAACCTCACGGTCACTGTGGCCAAGACAGCCACCAACAGCCACTTCAAGCATTTGTCTACAAGCAACAAATCTAAGAGGGTGTCCTGGTTTCAGCTGG
>VXAL01000642.1:12568-48548 GCA_013399475.1 Chauna torquata | reverse complement strand
GAGCCAGGAGTTGGATGTGATGACGCCTCCAACTCAGGATATTCTATGATTCTATGATTAAGAGGAACAGAAGGCAAAAATATCAGCCAGGAAAAAGTGTCTTAGAAAGATTAATTTCTGCTACTCTCACATACTTGCAAAAAGAGCACAGACCTCAGTTTCTGACATCTTTTCCCCTTTGCTTTTACTGAAAGTGTTAGAACATCAAGCAAACTTAATTTTAATTGCAAATCATAGATCAAGTTCAACTCTTGCCCTATGAACTTTTCTCTCTCTTTCAAGTGTCAAGTCATCCAAACTGTTGACTTCTGGCTGCTGCCAAAGAGGTGATTGGAGTTTTTCTGGAAAAAGTACAGGCAATCCAAGACTAACTGTATGTGATAGGGTTACACAGCATATGTTTCCTGAGGAGAAAAAAATAAAAATAAAAAAATAAAATTGGATATCAGTGATTTCTTTGAGATTGATTGCTCTGCACCAGGTAGTAGGAAGTCTGATTTCATAGTCTGAGTCAAGCTGGAACTATGAGCCATCCAGTCATCATACATCTTCCCAAACTAGCCAAGATGCATAGGACTAAAGCCACAACTATTATTTGTGTTGACTCAGAGTACAATTCTTCCAAGTGATGAGAAACTAACTGGAGTAGAAAGAGTATGTGTGCCCCACCTCTAGCACCAATGCATCTGAGAAAGCTGGGAGGAGACCTCTGTATCCTCTTCTATGTCTCCCACTCATGCTATGGTCATAAATTAAAAGATGAACTGCAGCATGGAGGTAAACAGAAATAAGTAACAGTAAAATGCACATCCCATGAGTTTGATGAAGTTTAAACAGAATCATAGAATAATTTACATTGGAAAAGACTTCTGGAAGTCTTTTCTAGTCCTCCCTCCTACTCAAAGCAGAGCCAACTTAAATCCAATTGATCAGGCTTTGTCCTGTCAAGTTCTGTGTATTTGTAAGGACAGAGATTCCACAACCCCTCTGGGGGTTTGACCACCTTCACTGTGAATGGTTGCTCTTTTATAAATATGGATATAGATGAAAATGGATGAAAATGAACAGCAAATGTGTTCTGCAAATGTTAGGTAATCCCTGGAGGAAGTCTTTTAAAATTAATCTGGTGAAAATTAAGAAAATGTAAGTTGGTGATTTCATGAATGCAGAATAGTTCTAGTAAATGCAAGTTCATAATCCAAGGCTATATACTGCCCTAAGTGGTTATAAATCCAGTAAAAAATATGAGTGTAATTAAAAACATAATTTGAGTATATAAACTCTGCATAATGCTTTGAATAAACTTGTTTGGATGCATGTTCTCAGCATTGAACTCAGAGTACTTTCAGAATGAAGAATCAAAATGAAACTGGAACTGCTCATAAATTCCTAAGAAACTTGGTGGTTTCCTTTTAACACAGTCACTTGTTTTGTGGCATAAAGCTTGAATAAGAACACAAGCTGAGTTATTGGTGCATGTGTTAAACTGATTATGAGAGCTGGACAGTAGCTGCTGGTATCATGCAAATAGGATATAGCTACTTTGTGTGTAAAACTGAAAATCTTCGCAGTTATGTGAACCTGATTCTTCCAATGGTTGCATAAAGAACCTGTGTGAGTACAATGCTGTTAAAATACAAATCTATATTTACTCTATTGCTTGCTGATGAATTGCCGATTTTGCTCTATATTCTTAAGATTTGCTTAAATTAAGTTTATTTTCAAATGATTTGCAGAGAGCGGATTCTGAACCAGAGACTGCATAAATCACAGATGCTAAAATGCATATGACTTCAGACCTTGGGGAAGGGAGAGTTTTAGAAACTGAATCTGAGTCTCCAATTCAATCTTCTGACTGTCATAGGTGAAGGCAGAGCAGTGGTGCTAGCGAGCCTCTACAGCTTATGAATTGGGATGTTGCCGTTTGTAAACCTTTCATTCTGAATCTCAGGGAAGAGTTGTAAGGAGAAAAAAAAAAAACTATATATATTTGTGTCTGTGTGTTCCTGGTTACTTTCTTTAGGTTGTTATTAATCTCCTACTGTCTGCCGGGCTCTTTTGATTGTGCAATGAGTTTGCACAATTACAACTGCATTATAACTCTGTTTTATGCAGAAAGGTCTGACTTACCTCAAAAAAAAAACAATGCAGGCATGAGAAGTGGTGCAGTCGGATGAGCCTGATATTGCTCTGGTGCTTTCTGCTGGCTGAACAGAGCCCAGGGGGATGACATTTTAACACAGCTTGATTCTTCTGATGTTCAGATGAATTTGTCTTTCTGTTGTATTTCTAGAGGGCATTGCACTGTGCTTTGTGCAGGCCATACCTCCGCAGTACAAAAATACAAAGAATGTAGAAGGAGAAGGAGTAGGGTGATTTGACCCGATCTCTGCAATGTTATAGACTATGTCAGCAGCGGAGCAAAAATTTTGAATGCAGGAGTGAACATATCAATAGCAAGATTGCTGATTCAGCTCTGTTACAAAGTCCGTAAATTCAGGATTTCTCACCAGTCTTTCAGACTACCTGCAGTACTTTATTTGCTAAAGCGCACTTGGCAGTCTGTGTGGAGCTGGACACGGGCCATGTGGGTGGCCCCCTCCTGCTCCCAGCCATGGAGTGCTAGCTACATCCCTGCTTCCCTCCAGGAGCTCTGTCGGAGTGCCTGTGCGATACCCACTACAACTGAGCACAGTAACATCGCAAGTGCTACTGATGTGCTGGGCTGGTCCACAGGGAAATACCTGTCTGCAGTACCTACTTCCGAAGTACCAAATAACAGCTCCTTAGTCCTTTAATCTTTCAGACTGAAGTCTGAGCTATTATTCTGAACTTGCATGTATTTTTGACTTCTTCTTTAAACATGAAGAAGAGCTTGGAAACATATTTAGGTTCTCCAATGCTTCTGGTTATTCTAGTGGAAGATAGACTCTTGGTCTATAGCACTCTTCTTGTTTAGTACTGCTAAGTGTCATTACATAAATGCTTAATGTGTTTACTAATCACCCATTCTTTGGAATAAAATAAACAGCTGAAATGGTGTTTCCAAGAAAGGATTATGCATGATTTGTCAGACTATAAGGGCCCTGAGTCAGTAACAGCATCCCTGGTTGTGCTTGCTTAGTGGAGAGTGTAAAGTAGGCTCTGTTCTTCCCAGGATCCTTTGTTATCCTCTGTTGGCAGCAAGCATAGCAAGGCTACTAAGTACTTGTAGTACCAAGGAGTCTTGTACTCAGGTCTTACACTAAGATGCTCCTTTTATTTAAAAAAAGCACTATGATCTTTCAGATACATGGATGAAGGGAACAGAACTGAATTCACACTTCATGTTACTCAGAAGTAGGTTTCAATCTTTATTACTAAGGAGTAGATTGCAAAGATGTCTGCTCTGGGTAGCCCTGTTTAAGCAGGGGGGTTGGACCACATGGCCTTCAGGTGTACCTTCCAACCTCAACCGTTCTGTGATTCTGTGAAAAGACTCTTTGATTTCCATCTTTCTTTGCTTACCAAGCTTCTTGCAAATTCTTCAATATTGGCAGCGCTGTGGGAATTCTCACTAAGGGCAAATCAGTCCTAACATTTCTGACCAGATTGGTGGCAACCTCATCCATTATCTTACTGCGATTCACAGCCTGGGTTTTCCCCAAGAATAAGATCCAGTAGGCATACACATGCCAAATAGATCTACAGAAAGCATAGCTACTTTAAAGAAGTATCCCAGCTTTTGCTCAATAGCTCTGTGGCTTAAGCAGAGCTTCATGTTCCCCTTTTGCCACCTCTTCTACCTCCTAAGACCATCCTTATAACATATAGCTATTAGGATAAGCACCTCTTTTTCTTCTGTCTGTAGAAATGAACCAAGTCTATATTGAAAATTGAATAGTATGCTGAAAACAGTGTTGTGGCTTAGAGCACATAACTTGTGCTGTTTGAAATGGGAATGCTGGGTCTAAAATTTTTGAGGGAACAAGAAACGTCTTTCTCATTACCAGGAAAATTTAGGGCAACTGCTTGAGATTTTATGTGAACTGGTGCATTCCATCGGCCAAAAATTACTTTTGTTTCTGGAGATCAGTGTTATAATCCCTGTGGGTATGTCAACTGGGGCCAAGACTAAAGTCGTAGACATGATCAACCAAATCAAAGGGAAGAAAACTATACCTAGTGTCCTTTTGACCTAGTGGTGGAATTTTAGCAATTTTTTATTACCACCTTCTGGATTTCAGTCAGCACTCACTAAGAAAATTTGTCAGAATGTGTTTCCTTTGGACCTAGGAAAGTAAAGCATGGGTTTCAACTTAGTGCTTTCAGTAAAATGAAAAAGCTGTATAAAAAAAGAAGATCACACTTCTCACTTTTCCCATTCATTCTGTCATGACTTTGTTTTCACTATTCCCACTCAACTGGAACTATTACAAGTCATAAAAATCCAAGATGATTTTTAGATGTATGGCTTTACATCACCTCAACCCTCAAAGCTTTCCTCAGCTTCATTTTCACAATCACAAAGCATTGCGTAAAAACTTGCTTTTTCTTCTGCAGGTTGGTCTGGGAAATTCATTTACTGAGAGGATCTGAATTGCTGTTGAAATGTCATACAACTTCCTCATGCTCTCATATGTGGATTCCAATTCCTGACTTTGCTGCCAGAACCGCTATCTGCTGATTTTTATGGAGCAATGTTTATTTGCTGTACCGCTATGAAGTTGTAACAGACAGATGATGAATGAGCTTTAGAAATGGCTTTTTGCTTAAAGGAAATGCTGTTGCCAACTGAGAGTAAGTGTTGTGCATGAACTTGTTAGGATAGTTGTGTACAGTGAGCACTGTGTGACAGGGCATGCTGTGTGTTTTGCAGAAGATAGGCAGAAATTGCATGT
Source organism: Chauna torquata (assembly GCA_013399475.1). NCBI lineage: Eukaryota > Metazoa > Chordata > Aves > Anseriformes > Anhimidae > Chauna > Chauna torquata. The sequence continues at coordinate 43,668 of VXAL01000642.1, read as the reverse complement.
TATTCAGTAACAGAACAAATGGTTGGTACGGCCAGCTCAGATAAAAACACCTTCCAGTTGCCGGTGAAGATCTTTTTATGGGAATGTGTCAGGATGCCTGGCACAGCTGTATTATTAGTTTATGTGGGTAGATTGCACTGAGGTAGTGCAACAGGTTGATGCCTGCTAGTAAGATCATGGAAATAGCGAAAGATGGTGTCTAGCGCAGATGCTTGCTGATCCCCACAAGCATTCCATGTCTCTGCTTTCAGCGTCACAAGTGAAAACATTTTTCTCTGTTTGGGTTCTTCTACTTATTTATGGTATGTGTCATGCTGTTCTTGTACAAATCCATCTGTTCTGGCAAGACTTACTCTTATTTGATATTTAATAACTATGATTTCTATCTTCCTGGGCTTTAATTATGTATTCCCTTATTTTTGTTCTATCCTTTTACTCTCAGTAATATGTATATTTTAAAAAGTCCCATCCACTGTTTTATTCCAGATACATGCTCTGCCCTTTCAATGTACCCAGAGGTATAAAAAGAAAGCATGTTCACCTCAAGTATGCCACACAAGGCTAAGCCAACCATCTAAAAGTTGGTGTGAGATACTGTTCCATTCTTCACTCCCTTCTCCCCTCTATGTTCACCTGCTTCTAGGTAGGCTGTGGGTAAGTGAGCGTAGCGGAGATTGAGGATGCTAAATTTCTTTGTAGTACTAATGAGTGAAATATAATGAGTGAAATTTAACCCAGCTGTAAGGGCACTACAGGATCTTTGTTTCTGCATTAAAGAAATGGAGATATCAATGCTGATATTATTTATCAGCTCCTTTCTCATACAGCTAAAATAATCAGGACTTATCACACATTAATAATGTCACCTTAATCAGTCCTCTGATAAAGGTAACTAGCTTTCCTTTACATGTGATAAACCTGCTTTCTGCAGTTGCCCATCCACCTTTGTGATATCAAATTTCCAGGTATAAATTTCCAGGAAAAGTCCCCTAATTTTGGCCGCTAACTTTGACAAAACCTTGAGCCTGACTTTCTGAGGTACTGAGAGCTCAAAGGTGGAAGGAGTCAGCAGCACCTGAGAAAATCAGAGCCAGAATATTTCAAGCTGAGCCACAAAGGAACAGGGAAGTAAAATCTAAAACCCTCTCCAGTAAGCCAAGCTAGGGGAAGTCTAAAATAGTTCCTTCTCTTCTTTACTTCCTTGTGCTTATTTCTGGATCTATTTCAGAAAGATCCAGAGATTTTTCTGAAAGAAAAAAAAAAGAGGTATTTTGAAGACTATGATATGTGAGCTTAGTTTGTTGAAAGTAATTCTTCCTTCTTATCTATTATCTCATTGGTTTAGTTACAAATATCCCTAGGTTTTCTTGTTTATTCAATTGTTTGTTTTAATTAGGTTGATCTGTATACAAAAGTTAAAACAATAATTTCCTTGTTACTGGAACAGGAAAATACTAACTCTAAAACTGGACTTTCTCCTTTTGCACTGTTTAAGGGCTGTTGGTTTACTGGCAGCAATGCAAAGTACTTCATACATGCCAGGCACTGCTGTGTGCAAAGTAAAAGAATGAGCAGCACCCAGCCCTAAAATCTGAAGTAAGCTTTAATTTATCCCGCCCTGAGATTTCCAGCACCTCATGCTGAGTGCCAGGTATCTGCTGGTTGCAAGGTCAAAGAACTCGGATAATAAACCCAGATAATTAGTATACTCAAAAAAGTATGCAAAATAGAGTTGAGACAAAATCAGGGTAAGTGATCTTTGTAAGCTAGATCAGGTGTTTGTACAGGTTGTTAAAGAGCACTGCTTGTGCATGTTTATAAAGCTCTCTGGCATGTAAGAAGCAAACTGCAATTGCTTCTATTGTTCATAGGTACAGAGTATATGTGAAGCTGTTGTAAATCATCAAGATTTCACTGCCCCATCAGATTATTTAAAACTGTCTGCAAGCTACAGATCTTGAAAACCTCAAGGACAAAGTTGTAGACATGTTTTCTCTCCTTTCATTGCCAGAACTCAGTGGTTCATATTTTGTGTGTGAGCATGGGTTGTTTCAATCAGGATTTTCCTAGTTTGTACTGGTAGTCTAGTGTTGCTTTGTATTTTTTGCCATTTTTTACCTGCGATGGGTTCTGAAGGGTTGAAAGACTTTTATTGACAGCATTCTAGTACATCTCTGCAGGAGCAGGTAGCTGCTGTAAGTTAAGTTGCAATTCTTTTATTTCAGATCCACCTGGGAAAATGTTCCAAATTCTGACAACGCTGTTGCTGGAAATGCAGCTCTGTGTGGTTTCAGGTGAGAGGACCTGGACTGTCTTTCAATCTCATCACTAGAACCAGTGTAACAATAAGGTTGCCCTCAGAATGTGGTTTGCAGCATCTCCAGTAATACTTCCATAAATGGCTGGTGATATCTGGAGCCTCTGCTCTGCAATGTTTTACAGAAGTCATTGTGTAAACATTGAGCACAGGACGAACGTCCATCACTTTCCACAATCGTGCTTCTTGAAAGCATAGTGTGTTGACAGCAGAGGTGTCCTGAATTACCAGGCATGGCTATGAGAAATAGAATGAGAAAACATCATAAGCCAATTGTGAACTAGAACAACCTCAGTGCAAGTATACCAAAGTAAAACCATATGTATCCCCCAGTCCATCCCTGCAGCAGAAACTGCTTGACTGAAACCCACAATGGGGCCACAGGGGCAGAAAAATAAGCAAGGAGCACTGCGTATGACATTGCAATAATTCTGCACCTGGGCAGCCACTGTGCACAAAGGAGTTTGCAGACGGAGAAGCAAAATGGATTCCTTGTGATGTGGCAGCACAAAATGGGGAATTGCAAGAAGAGAGTTGCAGGTTCGCAGCCTGAGGCCAGCTGTGGGCAGCGAGCGCCAGCTCTGTCCCCCGGGCCATCTGCACACTTTGCATCCATTTAAAAATTCAGGATTACTATAATTGCTAGAGATAAGTCTTTCTCTTTATTTTTGCTAAGTATCTAGTGGCAAATATAACATAGAGCACTGTATATTCGTTATTTAACTTGTCTCAGGTTAGTGAACTCATATGTTCTGTGTAGACACAAAATGTCAAATAATAGATATAAATGGGAAAAGCTTAGCAATTTTTTATATTATTTTTCTGTCACTACAGTTGTATTAAAATGAATAAACAAACATTGCTAATAGAAATTGAAGCTTCCCCTGTAAGTATTTCACAAATACATGAAAAACAAACAAACAAAAAACCCAAACAATTGCATGAACTTCTCTTTTGAATGTCACTGTCAATATCTACAAGTGCCTCTGAATTGAATACACCAATATATGGTAAATCCACTGTACAAGGTAGTAACAAGAAATATTGAATGATTAAGTAGCTTTCCTTTGTCGAGTACACTTCAAAATGGTAAACTACTCATAACAATATGAATATCAGATTTGGTGAATGGCTAAGAAGATTGTTTTGACATACTTTCTTTTGTTGTTGTATGTTTCTGAGGTTGCATGGGATCAAATGATTCTCACATGGTCCCATGCTTGTGGAAGACCGCGGCTGCTGCATAGCAATTCTTACAAGTTACAATTGTTTATCTAGTGCAAATCCATGTGTATTACAGGAGTTAGACTGGATTTTCACTTTTTAAAGAATAACAAAATTAGGCTTAGGATTTCCACAATTATTTGTTGCTTTTACAAGAACTTCAGGACATACAAGACACAATCATAGTTTCAGAAAAGTACTCCCTGACTCAGCCTTATGCTAGTTCTAAAATGTGAAAAAAAAACTTGCTGGTCTTGTCCTTATCTTTCAGACTCTGTAAGCAACACAGAGTAGAGATGACTTTCTGTAGATACTACTGACATGGTAAAAATGCTAGTGTGAGTAGAAACAAAAATGCTTAAAACCTGGAGTCAGCCTGACTATATGAAATCTGCTTGCTCAAGCTTAAAGAAACTCAGAACATATTTTAGTACAACAAACAGAATTTATTTTCTTTTGCTACTGTAGGTTTATTTACAGTTGAAGTTCCTCAACAACTATACATTGCAGAGTATGGCAGCAATGTGACCATGGAATGCAGATTCCCAGTGAATGGCTCGTTGAACCTGGGACTCTTAAGTGTTGTCTGGGAGCAGAAGAGGCAAGGTCAGCCGGAATCAAGAGATGTGTACACACTTCGCAGCGGGAAGGCACTCCCTCCATCCCAACATCACGATTACATGGGAAGAGCAGCACTGTTACACAACGAATTGAAATCGGGACGAGCTGTCCTTCAAATCACCGGAGTCAAGATCACAGACGCGGGATCATACCTTTGTCTCATTGACTACCAGGGCGCTGACTACAAGTACATTACTTTGGAAGTAAAAGGTTAGTGGCTGAAAGAGTATGAGTGCATATTCACTGAGATGTCTCAACTAAATTCCTACAGACTAGTAGGAATTTATGAACTCATAGGAATTCATGTCTAAGTCTCCCACAAAGACCCTGTGCTCAGCCCCCAGGCATACCAAAGCAGTTGTCTCAGTGCCAGCTAGCCTTTGGTTCAACAGCAGCTGAGCTTCCCTGGGGTCCCCCTGTCTTCTCCCCGCACCCTCTTCTGTGGTGTCCCCACTCCACCGACCAATTGGACCGCCTCTGGCCATTCCCAAGCATTTCTCTGATATGCTTTAATTTACTGATGAGCCTTGCTGCAATTACCCAAGCGACTGGGAATTCCCCCAGTGACTGCAGCTCCTGGAGCAAGGACTTGTGATTTTCTGAAGCCAAATGGACATTAGTAATAAATGCATACATGACTGGATAGCATGAGCGAACAGTCCTCCGAAAGGCCTCTAGCATTTCTCACTGATTGCTGTATGTCTGTGTGATACAAGGCAGCATTTGTTTCCCATTCAGGCATTTGAATAACAAACCTTGTCGAACGCAAAAACAGACACAGTCATTTTTGAGGCCCATCTCGGTCTCTCTGAAGTAATCCTAGGGAAATTCTAAGTTCTTTTTGTTCTAATGTGATGAAAATAACACACTTGTTTATAAAGTATAGAAACACAAACTTAAAAACAGCCTTTTTCTTCAAGTGGCCTGAATTATTTCTCTTGTACTATGACTACTGTTTTGTGTATTCAGGATGGGGAAATAGAGCCCAATAAGATTTCACTTATTTCTTCTGTACTGATGAATTACAAACTCAGTGTTAATTGATGCCTTGGATAGAGTAGTGGAGTAAGGTCTATCACCGTGGGCCTGAGAAGGACTGAACGACACTGTTGAGCCATTCTACAAAATGTCCTTCATCATTTCAAATCAGTGTACCTCAGATGCAACCACAGATGTAGTACGATAATAAAGGGAAGGAGGGAAAATGAAGTGGAAAAATGACTATCATTGCATAACACAATTTCATTCCACTTGTTCTTATGCAGCATCCTACAAGATAATAAACACACAAATAATGAGAAAACGGGATGAAGACAAGTTTGTTTTCATATGCCAGTCAGAAGGCTTTCCTCTGGCAGAGGTATTCTGGCAAAATGAGAAGAACTTTAATCTCACTGGGTCTGCAAATACTACCTACACACTGACTGCAGATGGCCTCTACAATGTCACCAGCATCTTGACATTCAAGCCAAAAATGAGTGAGAACTACAGCTGTATGTTCTGGAATAAAGAACTGAATGAAGAAACTTCAGCTCACTTTTCCACTTTAGGTTCATATCACCTTGAACTTGTATGAGAGAGAGAGGGAGTATTGAAAATTATTGTGCTTCGGTACATACATCATGACCTATTATCCATCACCAGAATTTGGTTCTAGAAAGCAGTGTAATACTGATATTCTGGAAAAGAAACAAGCCAGTGTTATTTATGTCTTTGAAGCTTAGGCTAGCTCACACTGCAAAAAGCCAGCCTGTCATTTTCTGGTGTATTTTAATTTTAGGGTAGCTCCCATTATTTTGATGCGAGTGTGGTAATCTTCATGGGTATCTTCCCTGATCTAGACTTCTAATTAATTCTTCTTCAAATGGGATATAGATAAATTGCAGTAGTGCTTGCTCAAATGCCATGAAAATGGGAGACTTGACTCATGCATTGTAAAGATTCTTACAGTAATATTGCGGAATAAAGTATCCGTAGAGTGTAAAATGCTACATTTTGCAAAATGTTAAGAATCTTACATTCAGTCAGAGCAAGACTTTGGAGTATCAGAACTGATAACTTTATGAGCTATGCCTGTTTTGTAAGTTATAAACTTACTTTCTTTTCCTTTTTTATTTTTTTCTTTTTTTTTTTTTCTGTCAGCTTTAATGAGTACGCTGTATAGTGGACAAAAATCCCTCATCTTATTTATCGTCGCTGTGTGTGTGATGGTAACAGTCCTTCTCTCTGCATTAATAATCGTTCAAAAGAGAAAATCATTCAAGAATTGCCGTGCCAAAAAAGGTACATTTTACTTCAGATAGTGGATTTTTCTCTTATTTTTTATTTTTCCTATGAATGATGTCTTGGAAGCTTTAATAACCCTACGCATGCTTATTCGACTTTGGTCATATATCACTTCTAGAAGAACTCTGTTCAAAAAGGAGGTCTTGCTTTTCATTTGAGTTAGGCTTTATTTTTCTCACCTTTTACTTAGGTGAGACAAGGTGTATGGGTGTATTTTTTTTCTGAACAGCTACAGCTGTGTAGGACACAAGCAAGTTTTGGCTTGGGTAAGGAGGGCTGTAAAAACATGGTTTGTTGTTATTTTTTTTCCATCCTTACCAACAGGTTGACAAAAGGCATTAGCTTTCCTCGCAGCCTTTGTCTTGCTCTTGTCGTTCATCTTGGCTACAAAGACACTGTAGCTACAGCATTTGACATAGAACTTTAATTTACAGCCTTCATTAAGGCTGTCTAGATAAAATGGTGTCCCTGTTGGACTGTTATGTATAGTGGTTCTTTCCTGGCTTAAAAGGGCAATAATCAAGAAGTAATAATGCAAATGGGCTATTCTTCTAGTCTTTTCTTGCATATGAATTGACTCCAATAAACTCAGACAAATGTAATTATTGTAACAAAATGAGATTGAGACAATTTTTGCTACAAAGGTCTTCAGAATTTGGTTCAAAATTTGTAAAAGAAAAATACTGTAGAGGAGTTTGTATGTTTGATATGAATTAACAATAAAAACTTAAATTTTGTTGAATTATATTGTTTCTTTCAAATCTTGAAATGTTTAAGCTAAATTTTACATTTACTTTAACAGACAGAAAAGGAAAACTGAACCCTAACCTGACAGATGAGAACAGTAAGTCATGATTTTTTTTATGTTTATGCTTACAGCTTATTTTTCCTTACAAGTAAGAGCTGTGTAAATCTACAGATAGCAATTTAATTAATGCTATATCAAAATAGAGCCTAGTTTTGAATTTAAACTTTTCTTAAATTTTCTAAAAAATCCAGTATCAATACTCTTGAAATTATAAATCTGACTTTATGACTTTCTTATGTGCTATACAAAAATTAATGAGTCTTTATTCCCTTTCGCTGAGATACAGGTAGCTTGCATATATAGCTCTGTGAACACCTCCATACACTAGCTGCAGTTCTAGTAGCCTCAGCTGGGTAGGATACGCAGGGTAAGCGGGTTGATTTGGAAGGCACAAAGCTTTTTGTGGCAATCGTCTGTTATGCTTTTGGCTCAGGCCACAAGATTTGGTGGTAAATGAAATAACACCTGATTTCTCTGGAGCATTAGATGGTCCACCGAGCCACTTCCCATCTTATCAGTAAGTGACTTTCCTAAACACCCAGGAATTATTACATTGCAAAGAGAAGGTAATGCCTAAAAGCATCAGGATGCATGTGTCTATCTTGTACTAAAATTGAACTGGAGAAAACAAACAAACAAACAAACAAAAACCTGTAAAGCAATATAAGAAAGCTCTTAAAATACCTACATATATAAATCACTTGTGTTACCTATAAATAGAAGTCTGATAGATTAATGTATTGTCAGGAGAGAGGCTGTGGTCAGTGTCAGGTACAGTGCTATTGGGTAAAGCTGTAACCCCCTGGTACCCAAGCAGCTGCCAGGACTGTCTATCGAGGCCAGCCCTGAGGCTGCCTAATGTACTCCAGGAGACAAACAACTATCCCACTGTACTGCAAGGAGCAAAACTGGAGCAAAACTTTGATACAGCCGACGGAGGACCTGAGGAAATAACACAGAGCAGTTTCTGGACACACAGACAGCTTTGGGCTTTTCCAAGGACAGGATTTGCTTGGGAAGCCACCCTTGTTTCTCACTACTAAAAAAAAAAATGCATCAGAAGGTCACCAGCTTAAAAAAATAACTTCCATAGGAGAAACAAAAACAGGGGACTGGAGAGAAGGGGAATGAGATCTTCACTGACTCCCACTTCACCTCAAATCATAGTGCATGCCTCTCACTCCTAGCCATCCCACCCACCAGCATCAGTAGATATCACATACAAAATGACACTTTCAGAAAAACACTTTCGCCTGTCACAAATCACAACTTACTGAAGTCAAAGGCCCTTTCTCACTTCCCATGCGATGGTGTGAAAATTCAGTGGAACTATGCCATGTGCAAATGAATGAAAGCTCAAGGCAAGCAGCGTTTTGGAGGACAGCTCTGGTGCATGTCCGGACAAAATTCCAGTGCATGTTGTCTGAACATAGCCTGGCTTCCTGTGGCTTTCGTATTAGTGTTGTAGGATTTTTTTTTCTTTCTTTCTTTCTTTTTTTTTTTACTTTGTAGGTATTAGCCTCCTCTTTGCGCTTACTGAAATGAAGAAATTAAAGAAGAGGTAGCTGCTTTTTGTGGTTTTGTTTTACTTCTTCATTTTAATGACCGAAAATCTTTGTCATATGACTTACTGCATGTTGCACAAACATTTATATTTCTCAGCACCATATATTTTTAAGAAACACTGGAAAGAACCTTTTTTCCATGATGAGTATGTATTTGAAGCACAAAAGCCACAGATACTTTACCAGAGAGCCTTGGAAATGACCCACATGGCCCTGATTACAGGAATAAGTTTGTTCTTGTTGTCATTTTAACTTACAGCTCGAGCTGCAACAGCACTGAAGATGCAGAACATTTTCCTCATCACTGAAGTCCCATTTCTGCAAACATTTCTTCAGCTGCACAGATTTTACTAACAAGCATTCCCGCGGATGCTATCTAACCAGATTTCAGTTTTGTTATTTCATTTGTATAGCTGATTGACCGTCAGTGATAGCTTTGACATAACAGAAAATACAGAATTTGGATCACAGATGAGAGAGAGATTCTTCACTGTGAAAAGATTGCAACAGGATATCTTTGTTATTAATGGCAGCTTTAAGGAGCCACTGTACTTCAGCATGCCCAGAATAACTCACATGTAATAAAGATAGGGTTCTCAGTGTTTACTACTCAGTTGTTAAAATCAGGTGATTTATTTGTTTCTATTATTGTAGATTTTTAAAATAATGCTCTTCCTTTTCTTTTTCTAAGGAGACGACCATAGTCCTCAAACTGAGGTTTCATACTTGTCAACTGTCACATTTTCAGGAGACAGCAGGAGTGTGAGTCTATGAAAACTCTTCATCTCACATGCTGGAATTTGCACTTTTTATATCTGTTTTTGAGAACTTCAGAGGAAAGTTACAGCACTTTAACTTCAGATGAACTGTGAACTTGTGGGGATTTGTTGGCACAAGAGCAATGGACAGCTGTGCTTCTTCAGATACTATATCTTGAAGTTACTGAGGATTATGCTGTCATTAAATATGGTTTACCATTAGGAAAAGGTTTTCTGAATGCCTTTGATTCACTTTACTTTTGGCCATATTGTTGCTCAACGTGTTTTTGTTTAAGAATGCTTTTATTAACTGGTACAGTCTCATGAATCTTGCTTGGATTTAAGCATCCTGCGGAAATTTGAATAAAAGCTGTACATGCTGTCCAATGTCTAAATATCTTTCATGGGGAGACAGACAGACATTACATGCCTGTATCTCATCTCCAAACTTTCCAACATATTCAACTGGAAATTACCAAATTACCACAAGTACCTGCCAGCAAGGCAATATGTAGAAGACATTTCATTTCACAAACCCAATGGGCAGTTGAAGTTAAAACAAAGTACAGATGACAAAAACAAACAAACAAACAAAACAAAAAAACAACCAACAGTAAATCAACACTACATCATAGAAGAAAATATTAATGCACAGTGTATCTAAAACCCGACAGGTAAGCTAGGTGAAAAACTATGAACTGTGGTGCTGTAGCTACATGACAATAAGGAGTTTTACATTTGAGCTGATTACTCAACAGATTTTCTTTACAAGGAATTTAGAAGCAAAAGTGAAAATGACATTCAGCCAGATTTCTCTTCTGATTATGTTTAAACTGTAATTTTAACTTTTCTCAGAGGAGGAGATGAGTCTTTTCCATTCCAGGCACTTATCTCTTTTATTTCCCATTACAGGAATGCCTAAAAATGCATTATTTAACTCTGAACGTGCTGCATGCTGGGCATAACTTCTGTAGTGCCAGTCTTGAAAAAATGCACAACCAGAGACAACAATTTTCATCTTAGATAATCATCATGTAGTGAAGCAATGGCACTGGGTTGGATTTGGCATATTGTTTTCAAAGAGCACTGGCTCTGGTGAGCTGTGTTTTCTCCTAAGATGGGTATAACAAGACTAAAGAGAGGTGCTCACATGGAAACTATTTCTGTTACTATTTTGCTCTTGGAAGAGTGCTGCCTGTTTCACCAAAAACCATCTTATCAGTAATGTTAAGGTTTTTGTCATAGCACTTTGGATATAGATGGGAGCTGCTCCTCCACTGCCGCTCACAGCTATTTATCCCAGCACAAAGTAGACCTACTGCTGCTAAGAGATCTGAAAGACATCATTTACATCCTCTCCTGTTTCACCATGATAGGTGATTTTAAAAAAGCAGAGCTGCTGTTGGTTTTACTTGTGAAAGAGAAAAAAAATGTGTCTCCCTATCATCATCTCTACTTGGATATGTGTGTATTCTACCTTCAAATACTCAGTTGTAGCCATGGCATTCAGCTGAAAATGAATCCACGTGAGGCTTGCCATGTCCTTGCTGACATGGGAAATCAGATAGATGTCAGAGAATCAGAAGCAGCTTCCTGAAGCAATGCTTAGCTTCAGATGCAATGTATAGCAGCTTGGGGACTGCCCTAGCTTGCACCATCTAGCAAAACTTAAGGGTCAGTGCATAAGGTCAAGTAATTCCTCCCATGTCAGACTTGTACTCTGCTGGGAACTATAAGCCCCTTCTGTTAGCCACTGTGAAAGCTCTAGCCCACTGTGCTCCTGGAAGGACTTAATTTCTGCATTTTTCTAGTTCCCTTCTTCCCCCCCGCCGCAATCATAAAATGGCAGTAATTCAAACTGAATTTATGTGGATGTACATAAACAGTACACCACAGCCTTTGAAATTTGATTTATGATGATAACCATTGTTCCTTATTAAAATGAAAGTCATCCTGATATTATGTTACTCTGCTGAATAAATTTTGCCTTGATGTGGGTAGGGAATAGCATGTGGGGCCAGCACTTCCTGCACATTTTATAGGCATAACAAATACTACCCCGGTTTTCCTCTTAACGGGAACTATTCTTAATAAACTGAGTGGCTGGTTTCACCTGATATCCCTAGGCAGAGGCAGCTCTGCTTTGCACAACAATGCTGTGTCCTATCTGCTCCATTTTATAGTAAAGGAGCAATACTACTACTTACTGTAATGCCCATAAGAATGCCCAGCAATGTGCCTTGGTTTGCATGTGTGTATTTTTTTACCAGCTCTCACTAGATACCTATGAACTACAGGAAAAATAAATCAGGATGATTCTCACAGCTTAAAAAGTGAAAGTTAGCTTGTCAGCTGCCTGACCTGTCCATATGTGTCTATGAATTCAGGCATGAGTTGTTTTTTACTGTAAGCCATTGAGCATATGATATGCGTGTGATACGATGAGTCTTTCTGCTTCAGCTGCTGCTTTACAAGCTGTTATCTTGAAAGAGCTGAAGTAAGAGTTTTTGGATAGAGATAAACTGCCTGGAAAATATTTGAAGAGGTTTTTTTTTGAACAGCTTTGAAGTTTACAGTGAGCTGTAAAGAGCTGATATTGTTAGACCAACACTAGGAAGGTTTTAGATGCTATGTTAGAACGAGTTAGTAGGGATAAACTTTAAATCTTACTCTCAGCTGGCATCTTAGACTGGTGTAGTGGATACCTTGCAGGGGACAATTCCATTATCTTTGCTGACGTATATCTCATCTATTCTCGTACATAATTTTTTTCTACCTAGGACAGTGTCACGAGCAATATCATGTTTGTGTATTGTAAAAATGTATGGATTTGATTAAAGCTGGTGGAAAGTGCATACTACTCACTGGTTTAAATTCCTCAAAAACATAGATAGCTCACTGAATTTAATGATGACCATTTTTCACGTGTGTATACAAATAATAGTTTTTAATTATTGAATTCTTCTTGTCTGGCTAAGGAACACTACTTTTGCAGTCCTCTGACCTGTTTTGCTATGAGATGTTTGACATTTTAGTGCAGAAGTGAATGATAGACTGGGTGGTTAATCTTCCTGCTCATTCCTCACCTACCGTTTACCATAGGGTTTGCAGTAGGTTCACATAGCCTTTTCTACAACAGCAACATTTTTAGTGTCTGTGAGCTGCAGCTTGTCCCATGATTAGGAGCACAGAGGAGACTTAAGACTAGCTCCCTGATTTTATCACATTTTCACTTTCTTAACAGCGCCAACCTAAAAACACAGAACCAGTTGATTTTTGTTAATGCAGACATGGCTGCAAGCAACAGCTGACGTTAAGAGTGTTAATATCTTTGGAAAAGACTGTGGGTAAGAGAGGAATTTCTAATGGGTACTTGAAATATGTCTTACAGGACTTATGTCTGCATACCAGAAAACTGTACCAGCTGATTCTGACCATGCCTGACTTGAGCAGTTGGAAATGCCTTTTAGATATTTGGATTGTCAGTGAACGAAAACCTTAGTCTTTCTCAAGAAACGGTGCAGTTATCTTTTCTTGCAGAATTTTGTCCTTCACCTGACAGAAACATGCTACTTGCCACCAAAACCATTATCTTCCTACTTCACAAAACAGCAAAGGGAAAAGTTTTACAAGCCATCTCTGTATTGTAAAGAATCACAGTTACTGGAACAGATCTAACCTGAAGGTTGGCTTTTCTTTGTGTAGTGGTGGGGTTGAACGATGTGACCTCCAGAGGTCCCTTCTAACCTAAAGTGATCTATACTTGTAAATTTGTGGTTCAAATTAGCTTCACTATACTCTGTAATTAGCTGACTTACTCTCTGATGAAAGAGTGGCCCAAGAGAATAGCCTCAAATCAATGACTGCCATCTAGTTGACAGCACATCCTGGTTTTCCTCAGTATGTTGTCAAGTGTGCCCTGAAATACTACGTCACAAGGAGTGCACTGTAATACTTCACTCAACTTGAATGTGTAGCCATATGGCAAAAAGTGGCTGCACAGGTAAGTGCACTGTGCAAACACTGCTAAAAGCTGGCTTGAAAGAAACATTATTCAATCTTAGATGTATTTTATGGTTTTATGTTTACTGCCTTTTTTCTGCTTCTGAGGTTTGTTTACTCACAACCCACTTTCCTTAATGGGCTTTTCCAAGCGAGAAGTGAAATGTCTTTCTTGCAAAGTCTGTGTCACAAACCACATTACTTGAGGAAATAAAACAAGCCATGCGCAGTAGAAATTTAATAAATTGAAGAGTGGGTTTAAGTGCATCCCTTATGCAGGTGTTTTTCAAGCACAAGGACAAGACGACTATATGAGTCTCAGCTGGTGAAGACAGGGCTTCCTGTGATTATGTGAGGAATCTCTCTAGTCAGAAATTTAGAATTCTGATTGCAACAGAAACGTTGGCAGCAAGAAGATCCCTATGCTACTGGATAGCTGCATTTGTGTATGAAATACATCTTTTTTTCAGATGAGGTGAAGATATTTTTCCCAGACCTAAAATAGACAATTGTCAGTCTTAGCAAAGCTTAGTAATAGCTGTACCAACATGTGAAGCTGAAAAAAAGAAAAGAGAAATAACTCTTTCCACCATGTTTTCATGGAGTAGTAAGTAAAATCTGGCAGAATAAAGAGGCCAGATATCACTGAAGGGACTTACATGCTTGAAAATGTCAGTGATCAGTGAGAAAGGAGAAGCTTTGGGTGGGAAGAGGGAACAGGAGAAGGTCAACAATTTTTGTTTCAAGAGGGACACAGAATTTTTGTGAGAAATACTGAAGTCGTATGATGCACTCTGAGCTCAAAGAATTTCCTTGTTCATATCATAAGCCATAAACTGCTGAGAATTGTTTCTATACATCCTCAAAATATTCCAGCCCCAGCCCATGGAGTTGTTTCCAACTGGTGGGAAAACTGAGGTAGTAACATACCTGGAAATTTATTTGAGTAAAAGCAACATATTAAGACCTCCATGCAAAATCTTTGAATCTCTGTTTATTTACTGTGCACATACTTCATGCCCCTAAAGAGCTGTGAAATGAAATGTAAACCACAGAGTGTAGACCTTTGCTGAGATATAGGGGAAGATGTCAGAGATATTTAAATGACTTCCTGAAGGCTCCTATTTCTAGGCCTTGGAAAGCAAGCCACTGCTTTTAAAGAGAAGTGTAAGACATAGAGCCTGTTTCTGGACTAGCTACTTGCTCAAAGCCAGGAGCGGGATCTGATTTGGTGAACTTATAGATGTTCCTGACCTGGGGAATTCCCAGCTGAGAAGATTATTTACCTGAGTGCAAATTTCACAGAGATGGATGTAGATTGTTATATGCTACAAATGGGAACAATTTCCGCCTTTCCATACATTCTGCCAATGACAAAGATTAAACAGAGTTTAAAGACAGAAGAGGCCACTGGATCAGTGGTTTTAATTGCCCCTTTTTTACCATTTATGAAATGTTATTCAGGCTTTTTATAACAAGCTTCAGACTTCTCCTCTACAAAGTTGTTCAGTCTTCCAAAACTGAAAAAATGTATGAAAACTGCTACAAGAGAGCAGAAGACCAGAGCCCCAGTCCCCTCCCCTGGGAGGAAGTTGGTTGGGTCAGGTATTCCCAGGATTCCCATGACGCTAAGTTGTTCAATTGTGCCCCACACGGGAGAGAGGAGGGTGGAAAAAGCCCAAGGCTATGACAAATGTTCTCTCACCAGTCCAGACAATCTTGAGCAAGAAGCACTCAGGAGGTCATTTCTGAGCACCAGCCAGCTCTGCTCAGTTAGTCATTGCTGACCTTGCCCACTCTCTGGTACTTCAGAGCTAGACTGTGCACTGAGGTAACTTAACGTTCCTGGTGCTTCCAGGAGACTGGCTACAGTCTGAAACATGGATATTTATTTGTGCATCTTGCCTGACATAAGAATTGGTAAGGGACAGAAACATGAATATTGTTGACTCAATGAGGGAAAAGAGTGAAGAACTGTAGGAAGTGATTAGCAAAGTTAACTAGGCAGATGGGCTCACAGTCCCGTGTAGAGAAGGCCAAGGATTTTCTCAAGTCAAGGTCCTCAATCTCTGCATCTTCTGTGTGCTAGGTCTTGACATAAGTCACATGTTCTTTGTAGATCTGCACATTTTCAGCTTCACTCTCTAATTCACCCGCCTCAGGTACCCTGTCAGTTATAAAAGCATAACTGCATATATAATGTAGCTCCAGTGCTGGGCTCCATGTATGACTCACTCCTCTATATGTTATTTCAAAACAAGGTCATTATCAAGATAATTAAGCTTCTTGTTTCCCAGCCTGCATAGTTGTCTTTTTCATCATTGCCCTTTGCAGTACTCTAGTGCTCCTGGACTTTGCCTGCTGGTTTACCATCCATCCAGGCACGCTGTGCGCAGTTTTAACCGTTTCCGTCAGTGAAGCTTAATTTAAAGTGGGACAGAAACAGAGATCGACTACTGGGATAATATGGAAGAAGAGAGAACATATGTAGGAGGAAATCAGAAGAGATATTTTTGTTCAGCCTAACAAAGTAGTAACTGAGAGGGAAGACATGATTGCTGTCCAGAAAAATATCTCAGTTAAGGTATAGGAGGAATAGTTTACCAGGATGGAGAGCCAATATTGGCATAGTAACAAAGATATAAAGTGGCTCTGTGCTAAAAACAGTGTAGAGATTTGACTTAGAAGAAGCTTTTCAGTGAAAGTGGTAGAGGAAACCCAAATCTGTTTACAGCTAGAGCTCAGTAAGTTTTTGGAAGGGACTGTATGACTTGAGTCTTATGACTTCTGGGTCCTGGACTTGGTAATGAAGAGACCTTCCTGATTCTGTGTTCCTGTCTTAAAGATCACACAATCCTTTTTTGCCACATGCTGAGGTCTGTACTTGTAAGGACGTGAGTCTTCCTGGAGTAACAACTTTCAAGACACTGTTTCCCACTCAGTAAATGTTGCCTGTATTCATCTTCCTTCATTCAGTGCAAAGGGGAACAACAACAACAACAAAATACAGGCACCTTATAGGCAGCTCCTTAAGATTTAATAAACAAGAGTAACAGGCTGCAGTCGCCCACTTCAGAGTTCTTACTCGGAGACTCTGACTGCTTATGCCTGTAAACAGAAAAGGGTCTTAATAAAAAACTTTGCCCTTGGTGTCTGGCCAGACATTTGTTTAAACCTGGGGTTTTCCGAGGAAGACAAGAAAATGTGCACTGCTTTGATATATATTGAAACCTTACTTGTCATGAGAAACAGCTCTCATCTTGCAGTGTCATAAGGTAAATGCTCTCATAAAAAGCGCTGGTGCAGGTTTAGAAACCATAAGCCTCGCAGCAGAAATACAGAACAAAGTAAAATGCTCTTCTGTTGTATGTGGCAACCGCTGTGACCTAGTAAGTGTCATGTCTAGGTAGATGCTAAGGCTTGCTCTGTGCCAGCCTTTATTTCATAACAGTCTGACAGTGGGAGCACTGGCACAGGGGAAACATTGGTAACTGCCCTGTCCGCTGCTCTGATTCTGCAGATATCAGCCAGCTAACACACATATATGCAATTCACAGACCTAACGCAGCACGGCTTTCTGCAGAATCAAGTTTTGGGCCATGAAGATAAGCTCTGTGAAGAGCAGCTACAAAAGCATTGGAAACAAATCATACTAGCCAGTCTGTGGCAATACTGTGTAAAGGGCAAAAGTGCCATAAGCTGGTTTAAAACCCTTCTTGTGACTATAAACCTCAATAAAAAATCTTTTAAATTGTTAATTAAATTAAAAAAAAAAGACAACAAGGAGCTAAGGAGAAACAAAATTGCAACGAGTTAGGGAATCTGGCTTGTATTTTCAGTTTAATTCTTTGAATTTCTCCACTTCAGTAGATTTGAGGTTGTATTTTTTTTTATTTGTTTTTGTTTGTTTGCATTTTGTATTATTGTTTTTGAGGATACAGCGTCTTTCTTCTAAAAATCCACTCTTGTTCATGAAAAAATTTTCTCCTCTGGCTTCCAGACGGTTGGGGCAACAGGATAAGGTGCTTGCTTTTCTCCAAAAATTGGCAACCGGAGGTCTCAGTGCTGCAAGTCGCTTTGGTTAAGCAGATGTAATATATTTGCAGGAGCCCACTGAAGTACAGTAAACCGAATTATAGAAAATAGTTGAATTACTTGCCTGCTTTCATAAAGCATCTGCCTGAACTGTAGGCCATAAACTCTACTGTCATAGTATCATGTTCACTTGAACTTCCAGCTCTGGCAAACAATTGCCACTAAAAGCAGTAGCAAAATAGTTGACTATGTTCCTGAAAAGGCAGGAGTAACAGCATTGAAAATACAGACAGCTGCTCTCAGATGGATCAAGAAGGTCTGTTTTAGCCCTGTTTTCTATCCTGGGTGTGAGTTCACAGGAGAAGACTCAAGATNGGGGGGGGTAATATATTTTGCTATTTCTCATCTGACCTGTTTTGTATGAAGCATAGACTTCCCTGAGAAAGGGATTTAATTAGCTCACTTCATGGTTTTGTAAGCTAGTGAAGCATTAACACAGTACCTCCTACCTGAGAATCTCAAAGTGTTTTCCAAGTGTGTGTAAATATTATTATACAACTGTACCGATGTAGAAGAGGGGGCATGCATAATAATGCCTAACAAAAAATAAAAGCTGTCTGAAGGGCATCAAAGGAATAAAAGCCACATCTCTTAAGGTTTCACTGCCATCCCCATATAGGTAGTTACGCTATCCTTGCAAGGCAAAGTAAGTGTCAGTGAGCTGCAAGAGCGGGGCTGCCCCACAGCAGAGGTATCAGGAGTGGAGGGCAACCTCAGCACCGTGCCCTCCCCAGCAGGGCACAGCCCCTCAGTGCCTAAGCAGGACCTGGACCGGTGACAGGATCTCTCAACAACCCCGTGCGGTCCGAGGTCCGAGCAGGGGATCCAGTTAGGTGCAGCCAGCCAGGCCTGGTGACAGGGCGGGCAGGAAAAGCAGTCAGTAAGTCAGGCCGGCAGGGCTGGGCGCAGACCTACCCGCAGCTCAGCTCCAGCACGGCTCAGTTGCCTGGGCATGAGCTGAAGCGGGGCTCCTGCGCCCGTGGGCAGAGGGTGCCTTGCTGCGGTCACCGATGAGGCTGGCCGAGCAGCTGAAGCCTACTGTTGCAAAACATGCCTCTGGCAATGAGGCGTCTGTTGCCTTGTGCAAGATGTGCCATGTACATTATTACTAGTTTTTATAGCAATCATCTCTGCACAAGAGCAGGAAATCTCCTGTGCCATGTATTCTTAAAGCAACCGCTTCTGCAATATCTGTTCTCCTTCTGCTTTAACTGTTGTATTTAACTACAGTCCTGCATCTTACTGTTTTCATATACGAAGGTAGGGAAGCACTGATGCACTGAGCTATTATATTCATACTTAAATATAACTGGCCGTTAACAGAAATTGAAAGTCAATTGACTTCCAGTTGCTTTTCTTTGCACAGCAGCATGATTGGTTCCTTAGGAAAACAGGAATAGCTTGAACTCTGAGTAGAGATTTGGAAATCTCTGAGCAGAAATACAGTAGACTTTATGCCTGTACCTTCTTGCATAGATTTTTTTCCCCTGAAAATATTAAAGTCGTCAAGAAACAAAAGTTTTTAGGAGGTTCCAGCTGTGTATAGTTAGGCTTTGTTCAGCTGACTATAATGCTGCTAACAGATCTCACGTCACATTAGGCAGGTTGCCTATATGCTTCAGGGACATACTCACTTCTGCCTTTTTCAAAGCAAACCTTGCTAAGTCTCTCAAACAAGATGCCATCTCAGGGCAGCTTCCGATAGCTACACAGCATGACTTTGCAGCTTTGCAACTTCCCACAACGTTGCCGACCAGAACATCAGCAGGACTGATAACGTAACAGCGGATGGTAGAGACCTTCCACTAGTTCTGCCTTTATTGAACAACTGCGCTCGGTCAAGACCTTGTAACTTAAAGAAAAGGTTATACAGGTACGATGTTATGCAGCCAAGTGATTTTCAGCTGAACAAACCATCAGCTCAAGTACTACAGAAAGACCTAATAGCTAACATAGTAATGGAGAATTGTAAATAAGATTCTACAATAATAATCTTACCATTTACAGGAAAAAAAAAAAGGCAACATGCAAGAACAAAGCAGGTACTACTAAAAAAAGACAATGACGGAAGGTAACTGTGATACTATTTCTCCCTAAACCAAGGAACAGGCTGCCAAAAATCTGCAGCATGTTTTACAAAGCAGCTTCAAAGGTGTGAAAAGGAAATTGTTTAATGAGAAAGCAAATTATGTTGCTATTCAGTCATTTAACACCTCCCTGGCTGTCAGGCAAATAACCCTATCATACTGTATCTCAAACAGTAACAAGGGTGTCTAGAAATTTGTTAACAAATTAAGAATAGTTTCTTTGTATGCTACATTAATGGTTCTCAGTCCCATTTTCTGTCAGGTTCCCCTCCTCCCCTTCCCCCTCCTCTGCATATGTCAGGCATAAGTTTATCTTGACCAAACAGCCGCAGAAGAAGCAAAAATAAAATCAAAACACATTTGGTAACATTTTTACCTACACAGATAACATTGACTGAGTCTGAGTACTGGGGCCTGGACGGTGTCTCCAATAACCTCCTTTTTGCTGTTAAGTCTCTAAAAGCCTTACTTCACAAATACATAGTTCTGATTATTTTATGCTATTTGACTGGGGTGCTGCTCCGAGTCAGAGTCTATAAATACAGTAAAAGCTGTCTGATACCTAACCACTGTTAGGGGACGTTGGCTGTTATTAATAACTCTCACGCGTGTGAGGGCTATTTCCGAATGCCAATCGAACAATGCTTCCTTCTCATAGGAAGCACCAAGGGAGCAACACAACACAGCCGAGAGAACTGTTACTCTTTCTTCTTCTTTTCTAAGAATTTATTTGCTGTGCACGAGCCATGAGGAGGCATTCTGTGGCACGCAGACTTGGGATCTGGCTCTAGCGTTCTTCAAGTTTTATGACGACGTCTAGACCTGGTCAAACAGAGACAACAGTGGTAACTTCTGTTGCCACTGACATCAGTGAGGCTTATACGTTACCTATCTCTTATGCGCCAAAACACCAGATTTCAAAGTGTTTCCACCTCGTGTTTTGTCCATAATGAAATGATAATGTTTTGTTAAAGCCCTTTATTTCTGCACCCCTTGTATTTTCCTGCTGGTTTAAGCTCAGTTTTCAGCTCTGTAGTTCAGAGTCTCACACCACATCCAGAAACTTCAGACCTTTACAGCCACGTTTGCAACACAGTGCAGGGCCCTGTCTGCAACGTGGGCACCTTATTTTGCTGTCTCAGTAAAAGGCATGCTATTTTGAAACCAAGTTCTTTGTGAGAGTATGAAGGAAGGCAGTACGAAAGGACTGTTAAAAAACTTAGGGAAGAGGATCACAAGACAAATCTCTGAAGGCCAAGAATGTCACATGATACAAAGCAGCATTTGCACAGGACCAAGCACTTCTTTTAAATCTAGCTTTTCTCCAGATTGAAATGAGCAATGGTACATCTGTTTTTTTCATATATACATAGAGCTAAATCCCGAGAGGCACTGAGCCCTTACAAGTCCATGTATGTTCAATGGAAGCTGCAAAAACTGGACAGTTTCAAGGATTAGATTTATAAACTTAATTTTTCTACTGACTTCAGTTATACATGTTCTGTGCTTACAGCCTTGCAAGCTTGGACTTTTTTCCAGCTGACAAAGCAAAGGTTGCAAGAGCAGTGTTGTCTGCCGGCCTTCCCATAAGCTCTCAGGTGTCTATCTGAGGAATTAAATGGAAAAAGAAATTTTGCAAATCCAGGTATTAAAAATTAATTTGGAGTTGCTGAGTCATTAAGGTTCACTTTCTCATTTCAACAGAGATTAATTAGAATTCCTTGACTATTTGTACATGGTTGCTGGATAAAAAGGTTACTCTAAAGAACACGAATGTGGCTTGTTGAAATGTGTTGTCTGAAAAAAAACATGAAGGAATCGAACACTGCATTGAACACTGTGGATGCAGCACTGGAGTTTTGCTTCATTTAATGCTGGGGACTGCTCATGGACTATGTATTATGCATCCCAAATGGAGGTGGCACGGAAATGTCAGTAATTTTGATACATGACATTATGACTTTTTTCCTTTATATGAAATGTTCTTCCTGCTCTTCAAGGAACTGAATAGGTACTGACTGACTTTTTTGATGGAAAAAATCATAAAATGAGGAGAAAACACATCTACAGCATAACAGCACCAGTGTTTTCTGTGCCTGCTCATGTAGTGGATCCACTGACTTCCTCCTGTTTGTTCAGTACCTACTAAAATGCAAGCTTCGTTGGATACTCCCTAGGTATTATGCTGGGAGAGACAGTGACCAATAGATCCTTACACCATCCGGTTTGATAAATTTTGCCAAGTTTCCCCTCATTTCTTTTCAATGTTAAATAATCCTGGTCTATTTAGTTGTTCCATGTATGGAAGTCATTCCATATCTGATGTTAAGGGAAGCTGAATCCAGTGGACTTTCAAAACGTAGGGAATTGCTTGCTGCCACGTCCTCCAGACCAGGCTGTCCAGGTCCTGGGGCCAGGCAGTAACAAGGGTGAGCACGTAATCTGAAGATGCAAATAGGCGCATGCACACACACACACACAAAATACAAACATGGCCAGCCACATGGATCAACACTGACAGAAAAGTGCCTTCCATGACTCCTGCATGAATGCAAACCACACTCGCATCAGCATGGATATGCAGGTGACCTGATCCAGTTCTTTCTCTCTGGCTGATCAGGCTTGACGGTTAATAGCGAAACATATGCATGCCCTCACTCACATATCTTATGTGTACACTCACATTTGCAGTCCATTTCAGGTCATGTATAATAATTTTCCACACCCTGATCACTGAGCATAACCCTGGGTCAGGACCTAGTCAGCAGACTGCAGTCCTGAGGCCTTTGATCATTCCTGTTGCCCTTGATATTCCTTCTGACAGGGAAGGGTGAGAACAGCCAACAGTGTTCAAAGGACAAGTACACCACGAGCTTACACACTGATAAAATAATGTTCTCATTACTGTCATTAAATATTGAGTTAGGGCATTTGTTAGGGCAAAACTTCAATGATTAAAAAAGCATTTAAGAGTCAACATTGTAGCCTTGGTTTAGGAGTGTGTTAAAAACATGTTTCATTAATTTTGAATATGTGAATGAAAAACTCCATCTTTACAGTAGGACACACTAAATGTACTAAAGTATTGGATGTATTTAAGTATGACTGAAGCAAATGTGAGTCACAGAGGCAGTTAAATCACATGTGTGCTGTGTTGGAGTCTTCTGACTGAACATCATGCTGTGTCTGTCCTCTATCAGGCACGTGCATTTTCAGTTACAGAGGTTATTTCATTATGTTCAGTGCTGGCAAGCAATTTTAAAGGAACTGTGTAAATAACGCAGAGGAATAACTCTTAATATGGAAGTACAGTATTCTGAATAAAATCTAGTAATTATTAATAAGACTGTAAATGTGCTAGTCACTCTTTGAGACCTGCATTTCACTGGATTGTGTAAGAGCAATTGCTGCTGTGTTTCATCATACAGTTCCAAAAAGATGATTAACAGAAATGTTTTGGCTTGATCAAGTCCTTATTTTGCATTAAGCATCCTTGACTTACTATAAGTCTTAAGCTGAGTCATAAAGCAGTATCCAAGCTGGCAAACTGGCATCCACTGATGCATAACATGCTTACCAAAACAAGTAAGAGTTGCTATACAGTATTGTATCTTGTTTTGCCAGCGTTCCATCCAGTTTGCTTCCCACTTTACAGTTTTGTGGGTATGATCTTCAAAAACTGAAACACTTCTCTTTTTTTATTAAGATCATAACACTGAAAACAAATCCTCTGCTTACATTTAGGAAAATGTTCATTTAACTCTGTCAAGGAACTGTCGAAAGGTTGGCATGGTTCAGTGATTAAAAAAAAAAGTGACTACTAACGTGTAGTCTAAAAGCAGAAGTTCACATAGATCTTCCTCTTTTCTTTTGGTGTTTTGACGCTAATTTACAGCTCCAGAAGAACAAGCTCTGTAGCTCCACCCAGTGTTTATTTACAAACTTCAAACCTCCAGATAGGCCACAGGATAGTTCGTTAAAGATTTTTCTCAGAGTGGATAAAGATAACTATCTCTCTAGATTTTTTTCTAATTCATTCTTCTTTAATGTGTTTATTTTTCTGATAGGTTATTTAACATTTATGAAGTCCATCCAAGAATATAACTGACAATATTCACACTTCTTGCATGTATGCATATTACCAGCTAATACTGACACTGCATCTTTTGCTCCTTCAGATCTTCAGCTGAAGCAAATATGAGCTTTTGCTTGACAAACAACTTGGACTCTAGTTCTTTAAGTAATCTGCATACAGTACAGTCTGGTACAGCACACATTATTAGCAAGATTTTAACAAGAAATACTTAGATGACTTCCTAAAGACCACACAGATGTCCCTGTATGATCTCAGACCAGAAGTCAGAACTCTTGGCATATAATTGTCCTCACTGTTCTGAGCCTTGTGATCAGAAAACTTATTTCGCTTGATGTGCAGGAGACAAGCATGAAGAAGAGCAATTTACTACAGTAATGAAAGGGCTTTATGCTGATGATATTCTTGTGTTGATTGGGTTAACATTTAATCAACAATGGCTTGGGATGAGCAATCAGTTTTCATGTAATTTACCATGAGAAAATCAATTTCTGAATTTTCTCCTGCAACTGGAAGATATTTAACTTTGTTACAAATAACAAATTGAAAAAAAAAAAAAAGGGTAGCAGAGCAGCAGAGCTCAAACATCATTCATTTTACATTGTACTTGAACATGAAATAGCTTAAAAATTGATGCCCTCTCTGAGAGCGACAAAAATGATTTCAGTTTTACTTGCAGCTGCACTCCAGCAATGCTGGGACAGCCCTTCCTTCAGTAACAAGCTAGCTGAATCTGATGCAAAGCCCTCATAAAAAAGCTGATTATGTTTTTGGTGTAGTAACTGACCACGAAGAAGTAAAAATGTAATTGATTACCCATTTCTTTCAGACAGTCAGTTCAGTATAGACAGAGATAAGCTCCTAAGGGGATAAGAGATGGAACTGGAATTACCATTGTCCAGGGTGCAGTAGGGTTGTTAAGACACAAACTGATAGGAAACCAGGCTCTTGAAACAAGACTGCGATTTGTTTGCTTGGAGTTTCATGGATGTTCACTTAAAACACTGTATTTGTTTCTGGGCAGCCTTGGAAATAAAATTCCAAAGTTCAGATGATGCTCTACTAGCAAAATATTTAAAAAGAACTAGCTCAATCAGAATAAATACCTAATTTAGAGTGTGGTTGCTACAGCTCCCTTTGCTTACTAGATAAAAGCCTGCAGAGGATACTGCCAATGCCACATGCACATTAATACTCTGTCAGAGCTTGTTTTGTGCACTTCTCAGTCCAGACAAGTGCCTACAATGAAGAGACACAGAAGACGGAATTACGATTAATAGCCACTAATCATACACAAGAAACTCCCTCTATTTTTGATAGCTCCATTCTTTTCTTTTACTTTGTTCATTCATATCTTTCACTCTCATCTACTGAAGAAGATAATGCAAACATGTTTTTCATCTTGACAGTCGCAAGTCAGGATCCTGCTTCTTGAAGACAGATGGTGTCCCATGCTGCAGGTGATGTCTAAGAGCCTACCAGATAGGATTCCTGCCTCCAACATGTTTTCCTTTACTTTTCATCTTCAGACTGCAAACATGCTTCTTCAAATCCAACAGCAGAGTCAGGGCATTACCTGTTACAGATAACACCGTTTTCGAGTGTTATACATGTATCAATATAGTATTATCAATATAATCTATGTATATCAATACACTCTTCACGCACTTTTGTGAGTTTCAGATGATATAATACAGCACATATCTGCAAAATTCCAGAAACACATAGACATAAAATAATTCCAGAAAGACAGTAGTTTAAATGTGTAACATACAACAAGTTGAGGACATCCTATCTACCAGCAGTTCCAGAAGCCAGAGCTCCTATCTCTCCAGCCATACTGTGTACCCAGTACTTCACGCTTGGGGCATCACCTAGTAAAAACATGCAGCCATCACCCCCCAAAAGCTTAATTAATCGCTTTCCATCTTTCCACACATGGCAGCTTGCAAGGTTCTTTGGTCAGTTTGTTTACAGTGAATAGAAAATGTTTTTCCAGCACTGTGTTACATTGAAAATGATGCTAAGAATCATGTACCAGTCATTTAGATCCTTCTACAAGGAGCTCCCTAAATTTAGCTCCCTCTACAAGGAGCTCCCTAAATTTAGCTCCCTTTTTCCTGTTGGAAAGCCGTATATAGTTTGTATATAGCCTCTTCATTGATTAGAAGTGATTGAATCAAATTCACTCTGAATTTTATTCTGAATTGAATCTGCAGTTCAGAACATCGGTATTTTTCTTAGAGGCTGCATTGTGTGCTCTCTATAAGTCTAAAAGTCTAAAAGAATAAACTTCCTAAGGTCACAATTGTTAAAATGATCTGTGATTCTGGATGTTTCAGCTTGGTGGTGTCAAACATCAAACTTCTTCAATGAATGTAATTCTCTAGACATATTCAGAAACCACAATGGTTTTTGGTAAAGCAATTGTGTGCAGAAAACAAATTCTTCAGTGACAGTCTACTTATGAAACTAAGCGTATTCCTCAGTCACCGAAACCAAGATAATAAAGTCTGCAAGTATGAAAGGCGATCATGCATTTCTAAGGATATTTTCACTGATATTGAAGAGGAATTTTTTAAAAAAATTGATCTCTAGTGAATTTTTACCAGTTATGAAAACCAAACTGAAATCCTCAGGGTTGTTTCTATATTGATTTTATTCCAAAGAACGCAAGTCTTCTGCAAATGTTGTGGTAACTATGTTAAATCTGATAGCCTGTGGTTTTGGCACATACATTAACACTGACAATGATTAATCCACTAAGTGACACAGACTGCTTTCAAAGTTTCAGATATTTTCCTCCCTTCATATTTAGCTTTATACATTATGTGCAGAGTTAATGTTAAAGAGTGAGAGCTCCGCTTTGATTTCCCTTCTGTTCTTAGAGACAAGTAAACATAAGAAAGTATTTGTGGGCCAAATCTATTCGATTTCTAACCTAACTAAAACCATAATTAGAACCCCATTGTAATGTTTGTTTCCACATATACTTCAGCTCAAAAATTCACTAGCAAATTTGCTAATTTACTTGTAAATTTTACACTAGGATTCTTTAATGTATGCTGAAAGCCACTTCTAAATGATACATGATTTCCAAAATCCAGAATAAAAATGTATCACTTGCATTTATAACTCATGCACTGAAAAAAACAGAAGCATTATTAGAAAATAACAGTGCAAAGCTTAGGAAGCTGAGTTCTAGCAATAGTGATTTACACTGCTGGTTAGTTACACAAATTGTCCAGTCAGAAATTGAAAACAGTACTTGTGTGAAATGACGTACCACTATAAAATGGATGGTAAGTACTTACAGGTAATTAGAGAATGATATGAAACCAATAATTATTAACTACAAAAAAAAAAAAATTTGACAGAAAGTACGTATAAATGCAGAGATTCATCACCCAAAAAACTGTACTGGTCTACTCAAGACTGATTCTTTTGTGTGGTAAAATGATAAAGTCTAGCTATAGCAAAAGAGAACCATCCCAGTATTTCAAGTAATGTACCCTACATAAGCACGGATTGTTGACTTTGATTGGCAGTAACAATAGAATAAACTGTCCTTTCTCTTCTTTCTGACAGTCTCTTTACTGGAATACTCTCATCTATAGTGGCTGAATTCAGAAAATTCCATAATAATCACAGTGATTTTTCTCTATGTGTTTCATTAGAACACATGGCTTTGTAGCTGACTAGCCTTAGCATTTATTCCACTGCTTTTTTTCTTTTCCTTTTAAAAAATACATTAAAATTTCCTGTCTTGTCGTAGCAAATAACTTCCCTTTCATTTTTGTTGTTTTTTTCTTAAATTTCTGATTTTAATATTTTAATATTTCTTTAGATTTTACCTTTAAGGACGGTAACAACCATGATAACTCCCTCTTTGAAACCATCTCTGCAGACATTCTACAGGAAAATGAGTTGAATGCTTGCCCTACGTCATTCTGTTATACGGATCTGCTCTTAATGAAAAAGCCCATTTTTGGTGGGTCAAGGGATGACTAATAAAACAGGCAGTTTAAATGACAGGCTAGTTTATGGCAACCCTCACATTTCTGCACCAGAAATCTGCAAGGTGAATGACTCATTTGTTCCACAAATAATTTTAAGAAGCCAAGAAAACTTAATAAATATCTTTTGATGTACATGGTAGAGATGCTCATGCACTGTCACATGCCTTTTGTTGTTTATATGACACAATGCCTACATTGTTAAGCAGTCTGGCAAAAGCTTCATGCCATTGACTATGGCCATGCTTCATTAGCAGTCTTCCTTTCGTTTGGCTTTGCTGCTGGTAGTGACAATATCGGTGGTGTTTTTTTCCTCATATACAAGGACTGACCCTCCATAACTGTTTATGCAGACACACTGTAACAACAGCTGCAGATATAGCATTAGGTGAGAGCTCACTGCACAATCTAAACGACAGTTTGTGGCAATAGCTGCAACTCCATGCCAGGAATCTAACAGGTTAATAGTGGCAGCTATGCAGAATACCTACACCGTGGCAATGTTTTCACCCCGGGTCTGCCATCAGCAGTGTCCCCTCCTTCCTTACAATAGCTTGCTTGTATTGAGACCTATGCATTACATTATTTCAATGGCCCTGCATGCTCCCACAGCTCTACACGAGCTCTCCCCTTCCAGGACACAGTCATCTCAAGAGTGCAGTTTCCAAAACTACATGACTGTCATTGTGTAGGTAGCTGCAAGCGAGTCTTATCTTCAACTAGGTGAACTTGATCACAACTGACAACTGGATCTCTGTGCATGAAGGGCTTCCACAGTTCTGTCCAGCCTTGTTATCATAGTCTCTCTATCTTGTCACTGTGCCTTGGCAGCCATTGCCAGATTTGTTGAAAAAGCTCTGTGAGCTTGGTTGTCTGCATGCTTGTCATTACACATCTTTTACCTCCCAGGGTAGTAATGACTTACATTCCCATACCACAACACTGAGAAACACGCTTATGTTTTTGTATTCAAGTACAAACAGCCTATGATTCAAAAAAGTCTATTATCTTATTACCAAATTATAATCCTAGGCATCTAAATATATTCTTGATTCAGCCCACAAAAGTGTACCAAAAATGACACAGTTTAGATCATATTTTTGTCACTGATATGAGGATTTTGAAAGTCATACTCTAAAGTGAAACACTGCACCATTTCTGTCGTTGAACTCCCCATCATTATTTCTGATTTCAGTAAGTGCCCCATGCCTTTCCACAGAGAAAGCAACAACAGCAATAATGCAAACATTACAAAGACTTCAGCCTTTACTTTTTGCACATTGTACTGTTACAACAAAATCCTACAATGTAGCTGCTATTGGCAGCAGTAGCTTTCCTTCATTAATGTTGTTCTCAGCATACAACCTGGCCTTGCTCAGCAGCAATAGCATTATCTGGAAGCATGTTTGCCTCTTCTGCATGAATACGTTTTACAATGCTGTAGCATTAACTAAGGAACCTACAAGGAACTACAGAAGACATGCAGGTCCCTTATTAGTTTTTTTTTTCTGTGGATTTTTTTTGATAAATTTATCTGTACTTTCCTTTCATCGAGTAAGGTGAAAAAATAAAATTAATACAGAAGAAAGATGATTCTAAAAGTCATACCTATTCTTCGTGATGTATTTCATGGCATTTATTTCCTAATATGAGGAATAGAAATGGAGTTAATAAATGAGGTGCTGCCATACTCCAAAATATTAACTCAATTTACTAATTTAGAAGGCTAGTTATCAGAAAAGCAGGCCAAAAGAGGTTCAGGGAACAGCCTATACCAAAGAGGATATTTGTAGCAGAAGCGCTGACTGGCATCTGGCTGAGTGTAGGGAATCTGATGGTAAGACATTTCCAAGTTGCCTGCTTAGAAATCTAGGCTAAGAAATATCTTGATGTTTTGCTTCCTTACTACATTTTTTTTCAAGATATATTAGTTTTGACTGGATTCTAAAATACACATTCTCACAACTCACTTCTCTTTGTGTCTTTGTTCAGACAGATTTCACCTGCAAGATGGTATTTGTATGGGAACAACAAACATTTATCACCAGAAAAGATGTTAGGAGAGAACAGACCTCAGGTGTGGGGACATGCCACATTCTTTGAAGGGATCTAGGTAACAAGCATGCAGTTAGACCCGTTTTGGGACACCACAGTCCAGAAGAACTCCTGCAATGCAGCACACAAGAGAGAGTGGTTCAGTAAGCTTCCATAATTATTTCTACCTGTAGCTTATCTTTCCAACAAATGTGCTGGCCTTGTAATGGCGTGGACATTTACTGTCAGTTCTCTTCCATCTTCCTTTTTTTTTTTTCTCCAATTACAAGAGGAGACTAATCAGCCTCACTCACTACATCTAAAGCTATACCTTAAGCTTAGGCAGTTTCCACTTCTCACCCGTCTCACCCCATGCTCCTGTTCTCTCCTTAATGTGTGAATAAAAACACCTGGACAATTTTGGAAACAAGATTTGGGAACAGGTGTTGGCTGAAAAATGACTTTTTTTTTTTCCTCCAGATGAGTTAGTTCCTTGATCCAACCCTTCACTTGGTGGGGAAGAATGCTCGTGCCAGCACCTGGCAGAAACTCTGTGCCAAAAACACAGTGCTGCACACACATTGCAAGCCTGACTGCTCCCTGTACCTGCATTCCTCTTGTCCCCAGAACACAGCTCCAATGCCAGCATCTCCACTGGTAACTCACAAGTCTGTCTTTCTTATCCAGATCTGTCTTTATCACCCACAACAATCTTCCCAGGAGCTCCACTGTCAATAATTGATGTCATTTCCTAAGCTGCAGGCTTGCTGCAAAAGGACTCATTTTGTGTGAAACCTCTAGCAGCACACTGTCCTGAAGCACGCCCAAGCCTTGCAAGGCTGAAGCACAAGCATGCAGCTGTACTCCCACCTCTCCCAGTGGCAGAACCAGGACACAAGCCTCATCCCAGCACTGCTGTCTTTGACTGTTCATAGAACCACTGAATATCCTGAGTTGGAAGGGACCCACAAGGATCATTAAGTCCAGCTCCTGGCTCCACACGGGACCACCCAAAAACCAGACCATATGTCTGAAAGAGTTGTCCAAATGCTTCTTGAACTCCGGCAGGCTCGGTGCCATGACCACTGCCCTGGGGAGCCTGTTCCAGTGCCTGACCACCCTCTCGGTGAAGAACCTTTTCCTAACACCCAGCCTGACCCTCCCCTGTCACAGCTCCATGCCGTTCCCTCGGGT
>VXAL01000641.1:188303-250547 GCA_013399475.1 Chauna torquata | reverse complement strand
GGAACGCCTGCCTCCCTCCCCCAAAATAGATTAATGAGGAACAATGTCTGTCAACCAACGAGCCAAGCCCTCAAATGATGAGGACCTTGCCTTTTAGTCCAGCCATACACAAGTCATATGCAGTAAGGAATCTGAGGGACTACAGAGTAAACCACTATGGTTTCATTAATAGGTGTGGATATCAATTCTTTGTTAATTTCAGCTGTTTTAACATAAGAATTGATAGAGAATTCTGCAAATTATATTTATTTTATGCACCTGGGGATATTTCTGTTCACCTTGGTTGAAGATAGACAACTTCAATTTTTGTGGCTACATCACTGTAGAGCTCATCACTGAATACACCTTTGCTCTCTTTGTAAGACTTAGATGTTTTACATAAAATATCCTAATATTTTGGCCAGAGAGAAACAGTTCTGTCTGTTCCCCTTCACTCTGGACAGGACTAACATATAGCATAAAAAAGCTGTAAAGCCAACGCTAAAGAATTGTATACTAACGAAAAGAGAAGATTAGTTTTGTCTGTCTGGTTTTCTTACTTAAACAATATCAACATCTTTCTTCCTGAGTGCCGTGAAATGTTAATAATGCCAGAAGTCTTGCTGTGATAACTTGATTCAAAATCTCTCTCTATTTTGGCCCTGACTGTGATCTGAAGCTCTGAATTCTTCAGATTAGTAAAATCCAGAGGTGGAGTGCATGTGGAGATAACATCTGTTGCAACTGATGTCGTCTTTTAAAGGGTAATCTCTTATGCATGGAGCTGAGTGGGGCTGTATTTCACTGCATCCCTTGCTGTGATTGCTGATCAGGTAGACATACCTCAAGCTAGCTGTAAAGTGTCTCATTTGGATAGAGCTATCAGCAAAGCAGAAGATATTTGGGATTCAGCACAGACTAAGCCATCTGAATGTTTTTCCCAGTTGCTGGGTAGATTTTGCTATCAGATAGAACAAGTTTAAAACAACGTTGAGCGTGTCCATATAGGTTTCAGCTATGGCTATGACCACTGTGCAAATGCATCCTGACTGGCAAGAAAGTCAATTAAAAAATTGTGAATATAAAAGTTATCTTTATATATGCCTTTGTAGAAATACTACGTTACTATGAGATGTCCAAAATACCCCTTTTACCACCTATCTCCCAGCAGTACATTAAGGATTTGTTCCTTCATTCTTTTACACCACTGACTTAGCAGAGTTACCCATTACTTAATTTTGCGTGCAGGAGATAAGAGCCAAGTGCCAGCCCTTTTGGCTTGTGGCTGCTTAGGGTGCACCAGGATGCCATCCCTTTCTAACCTCTAATCCTTTTCTAACTGACCTTAAAAGCAAGCTCATTTAAATGAAAGCAGCAAAATTCACATGAATGAGTTGAGTGACTTTTGCTGACAGTTTTCTTCGACATAACTTCACCAGCTGGGAAATAGTATTGTTGCCTTCCTTCCCCTTCACTATCCCACTCCACCCCTCTTCCTTTTTTCCTCCAGAATCTTTAACCAAAAATGCTTGCTAAGATGCTAGGGAAGACCAGTACTGGGGAGCCCAGTATTAGACCCAGCACTCCAGATGTATTTCACCTGTGCTGAGTAGAGGGGAAGGATCACCTTCTGCCATGTGCTGGCCAAGCTCCCCCTAATGCAGCCCAGGATGCTGTTGGCCTTCTTTGCCACAAAGGCGCATTAGTGGCCCATGGTCAATGTCGTGTCTAAAAAAAAGATTCCTTTGTCCTCTGCAATCTGCTTTCCAGCTGGTGAGTCCCCAGCATGCACTGGTGTATGGGGTTATTCCTCTCCAGTGCATCACTTTACATTTCCCTCCACTGAATTTCATAAGGATCCTGTCTGACCACTTTTCCAACTTGCTGAGGTCCCTCCAAATGACATCCATGCCTCCCAGTGTATTGACCACATCCCTCAGTCCCCAACTTTGGTGTCATCTGTTAAACCCTGACTTTTCCTTAGAGAATTTTTTTAGTCTCCTTCTGGGAGGCTTTAAAGACTTTGGCCACATCTAAATAACTAAATTAGACATGCCTTTAAAACAGTCTTTACTGTTTTAGAGCATGGTGGCCAGCTGACACAAAGAGCTTCTAAAGAGGGTGTCTGCATTTGTGTACAGCAGTCATCCTTGGACCAGGTTAAATCCTCAGTTATGCATGGGAATTGTCTGGGAGTATTTTAGCTGTCCTGGGCCAAAGCCACACCAAAGACCCCTCAACAATTTAGCAGTGTAGGTATTCAAGTGCCCAGGGACATTGCCTGAAAATGTTTAATATAACAGACATTGTTTAATAACAGACATGGCATCCAAGTCCAGTCACATTTATCAACTGGACAGTCTTCTTGTGTTAGCAAGAACAGAACCTTGTCCTCTTGAAAGCTAATTAGCTATAAAGTGGTGACAAAATAATAACAACGCTGATTAATCGTCTTCTGAGTGCAGTAAGGTCAGATGACAAGTTTAGTGTTTTCAGTCCTGTTGTTAGGGCTATGAAAGGAAAAGTGTGGTGTGTTAATTCTCCTTCTCTTTGGCTCAGGACAGTGGGTTCTTGGTTATGCTGTAGTTATGGCTGGTCTAGACTTAATTCCTGATGAACCAGTCAGGAGAGCTAGATACACACTAAATCTGAAGGCACACTTCACTAAGGACTGCTTGCTGCTGTAGATTTTCTCTCCATTCCCCAATTTCCTTCTCTTTTCCACTGTGTCCTCTTCCCTCCCAAATAGTCTGGGAACCCCTCCCAACACCACACCTCCCAGACCCTTACTCCACCACCCCATATACACAAACTCTTTCTCTCCTACTGCAGGTGACAGAGGACATCCCCACTTCCCCCAGAGACAACTCCTAGCTTTCCAGCCTTAATCTGTTCAGTGACACTCCTGCTTTAGTATATGATCCATATCATATTTTCTAGTATAGACACATGTGAAATCTTTCTAGCATTAATCAGAACAAGCCAATTTATTTCATGAACTGGAACAGGACTTCTCTTGGAACCCAACATCAATTTGATGGAAACAGTTGAGGAAATAATAATGACACTAGATCTGCAGCCAGATAGGAAGGAACAGTAATCCTTGAACGGTGGGGATGGGAAGAGGATGAAATAGCCTGGAAAACAGAGGAAGTGGAGTTAGGGGTAGTAACCTCTTCAGCTGTCAAAAAAGTAGACAATTCTGTGTCTACGGCCACAAAAACACATTAATTTTGTGTTTGCATTACAGCTCTGAGCCAAAGAGGCATCCCACTGGTTCCATGACTTCCCCAGTGTGTACTGTTCGGCTTCCATTCAGCAAAAATGACCATCACCATCCTCATGTGTTGTGGTTCCAACTTTTTCAGCTTTGTCTACTGCAAGCTCTACAGGAAATTTAAAATAAAAAATAAAAAATAAAAAATAAAAAAGAAGAAGCATAAGCTAAACTGCACCCTGCTGTATTACAATTGTGTGTCCTGTAACCACAATAAAAATCTGCTGTGATAAATCTTTATGCAGGGGTCAATAAAGCAATAATACTGTACAGTGGAAACTGATCATTTAACATAATGACAGATTTATTACACCATTAACTTGTCCTTAGCTTTGTCTTAGGGCAGTTTACTAAGTGAATTCTTGTTAACTACCATTATAAACTGTTTCTTGGGGGAAACACTTAAATAAGAGCCTGTAAGTTATTGACAGGTGTGAGATCAGTCCTTCAGTCTACAAGAACAGAAAAGTTTTTAGCATCAAGAAAAACATGCATAATTTGATCATTTTTTTTGTCGTTATGGTATCAAAGATAATCTTCAAAAATATATGAAAGTAAATGAAATGAGTAAATAATAGTTTATACTAATAGGTTTTAAAGAATTAATCCTTTGGGAGATGGATTTTTTTTGTTTACTGCAGCAGGTAGGAATTATGTATGAGTGCTGAATTCCTGGCAGACAATATCTTCAGCCAGTTGAGACTTGGCATGCATGGCACTTCTTCCTCTGATTGTGTCACAGGAGACATGTTGCAGGAGAGTAGAGGATGGTGCTATGAAGAACTTGAAACCTTTATGAAAGGAGGCTATATGATTGTGGTAGCAGAACATGGGACTCAGAGAATCAGTAGCTCCTGTCCCAGAGCCCTGTACGTTCCTCTGGGTGGTCAGGAGGAACCAGTTCCTGACTCTTGCCTTCCCCAGCTGGAGAGCAGTCCCATCACCAGTACCTACCCTGTATTTGTCACTGACAATAGAGTGCTTCAAAATGTTCTTTGACTGAAGAAGTGCAGGCTAGCCCATGCTCAGCACTTAATACTAGACCTAGGCCTCAGGGTGAGTTATCCTCAGCTCTGCAATCAGCTGTGCTTACCAAGACAATTATTTTTTTAATCCAGAGTGGAGGCTTAGTGTACTAGTGTATGTGCAATGGAGATGAGACCTTAGTGTGAAACTGTGGGCTGACTGTAGGGATGCATCTTTAAGAACAGATATGCAAGTAAATCCAAAAAGCCTTTGTTCATGCAATTAAACATTTTAGCTTCCAAACCAGGTGTCTGCACTCAAACTGAGCATGGTCCCTGCCTTGTGCTCCTGCACTGCACCCAACAGAGAACTGTTTTGGGAGAGTGCTATTTTGTATTGAAACCATGCTAGGGTCTGCTCCAACAGTACAGGGTTGAAATGGTTGAATTCTATTGCACTGAAACTTTTCCTGACACAAATTAATTTGTTTGCATATAGGTAGTTTTAGAGTTTTAGAGAGCTGAGGTGGGTTATCTGGGATCTATACAACCACAGTGATATTTTTATTTCATGCTAGTGTAGCTCCTCTGACTTCAGTGAGGATACTCCAGATTCACCCTGGTGTGGCCAAAACCATTTTTTTTCTCATGTGATTTAGGAAGTGAAAAAGTCCAGTTTTTTCTGCTTATAACACTGTCTTCTAAAATTTAATGCATAGGTAAAGCTCAGCTTGCTAGTAAGCTGGTTAAATGATGAACAAATCCCTACACAGGAAAATTATTTACAGCTTGGACACCACTTGAAATGGTCTTGTTACAGAGTAAGTTTGTTAACAGTGATGTAGAAATCAGCAAAAATGGATACGGTAAAGTAAATATCAGAAGGAGTAGGGAAATAAATATATTGTGAGGGAGATATGTGTGGAGAGAGAGAAAACAGCATGAAGATATGAAGCAGAAAATAGTGATAGTGGAAGCAGAAATCCACATGGAAAGAGTTGAGATATAGACTGGAAAGAAAGCAAAGACGTAGACAGCATAGAAGTTATTCCAGGTTATTATAGGAGACCTGAAAGAGTAAATACGAAATCATTAGTGGATGAGATAAAGAAAGTGAGACTAAGAAGTGGCGATGGGAGAGGCTGGGGCATCAGGTGAATGAACGAGGTGCGTGCCTGGTTTGAAGCAGAGACTCAAGGCTTGGGAGTGGGGAGGCAGAGAGAAGAAATCTGGATCCAGAAGGGAGAATGGAGACACTAAGATGCAGGGCTCAGATAAGGAACAGAAGGAGTCGGAGTACTTGGGAAACACAAAGGAAAGGGAAGGAGACCTTCACACCAGAGAAAAGAGTGCCAGAAAAGCCCTGGCATGAGGATAACAGAGGCATTGATGGAAGCTCTGACATATACATGAGTTGACCATGTTGGGGGAGAGGAAGGCAGATCGTCTGCCATGGCAGAGTGTGCAAGAAATAGTGAGAGAAGGAAGGGTAGCAAGCAGGCTCTGCTGCAAGGGAGAGAGAGAGGAACCTTAGATGGATTCCCTGTTGGGTGCAAGTGTGTGACACGTTAGGCTTTAAAATGTTTATAAATCAGTGTCAGGAACAAGTCTGCCAACAAACACAGGATGCACAAAATAGAAACTGGAAACCTCACTGTCATCCTGGGAAAAACACATTTTTAAATGCTGCCTTCCTCCTACATGAAGCTGAATACATCTGAAAATATCCCCGAATTTGCATACAAACAGCTACATAAATTGGATTTGATCTTGCTTTTGGTTACAAACAGGGGGATGGGAACAGG
Source organism: Chauna torquata (assembly GCA_013399475.1). NCBI lineage: Eukaryota > Metazoa > Chordata > Aves > Anseriformes > Anhimidae > Chauna > Chauna torquata. The sequence continues at coordinate 244,521 of VXAL01000641.1, read as the reverse complement.
AGACAGCGTGATGCAGTAAAGGTTTTGCTGGACTCAGAGACAAGGGCCTGGCTTCTGTTTGCAGCTGTGCCCCAGCTTCGCTTTCTGACCTTGGTTGGGAGGCATCTTGGACAAAAAGTGGCAGAAGGTATCATTTATGTTCAAGTGGAGAGCAGGAGTAGTTAACAGGGACAGGGAAACTGTATCCTTGGAAGAGCTGAATCTTTCTGGGATATTTTGAGTAGGACTGTCTTCCTTAATTTCAAATATTGAAAAGTTAGGCGTCTCAGACTGAGACAATTACGTCAGGTTTGATTGATACTGAATGGAGGTAAATAGGTGGAAAGTGGTTCTTTTGACCTATTATAAATGTTTGTCTTAGCATAAGATGAATTTTCCTTGGGAGATGGCAACCATTAACAGTCATAAAAGGGACATAGTGTAAGTACATCAGATTCAGATGTCCAAATAGTAGGCATCTGAATTACAGCAGGTGACTCCAACCTAAACTTAATATTCCCTGTAAATATTTTAATAGCTAGAGCTTGAAGTGTGGCATGTAAACATACATAGCTATATAGTAGTAAAAAAATCCACAATCTTCACATTTTTAGCACTTGAAATATCAGATTTTGTGACAACTAAAACATTGAATTCTCAGCATTTCAAAGTGTTTTTCTCACTCATTCTTCCCTCCAAATTTAATCATTGAAAACAAAAATATTTATGTGTAACTTTTGTGCAGGCCAAGTCATGCTGCAAGCAGATGATGAAGTTTTGTTCTAGGAATATTAAGTCTATTATTAGAAAGCAGCTTCTTTGGCACAGTTATTCAAATTCTCAAATAGAAATGAAATATCTTTATAGATATAAGCTCTCACTTATTCTGTAAATGAATATTTTTTGGATTAAGTTATTTCCCAGCCACCAGTTGGAGATGGTTTTACTGAAAGATGACATCCTATGTGGGGATCCATGTCAGTTTTGTTTAGCCATCTACAAATTCTGGTCCAAATCTAAACCATTTGGTTCCTTCTATACCTGATAAAGAGGTCTCTCCAAAAAGGCAATTCATCCTGCCCTCAAATGGACACTCAAGACACATGAGATAACTCATTCTTTGTAGGTGCATCTTTTCCCCGTTGACTACAGAGAGAACAAAGTTTAAGATATGAGGATATTTATACAGCTACAGGGAAGACAAATGTCACATGCAATGTGCTCTTCTTGCAAAATCACTGCTATTGATTTTGAAAGTCCCCAGGACTACCAGTGTTACTCCTGCCTCCACAGCATCTTCTCTAGGAAAATGGAAGTGGTGAGGCTGCCTACATCAATGAATCCACTCCTGCATGACAAGAAGTGATGCCAAAAACCATGTCTTCAGACCCTTAAATGCAGTCAGGGTCTTTATCTCCTCATTTGCATTGAACACTGCTCTTTTAGGGAGGCTGGTCTACAGCGTCAGTTTTAATTGGTTTTAATTTTCCCGGTATTACTTGCTCCAGCATGAAGAGCAATCAGCAGATCTTCACTGTTCCTTCCCTGGTGCCTTACTGCCTGCGGTCTATGCTGTGTACCCATCCTCTTGGTAGATGGCACAGCTCTCTGTACTCTGGATGTGCTTGGCTGACAAACCTGATGGATCTTCTTAGCAAGAGCACAAAACCACATTTGAGATCCTTTTTTTTTTTTTCTCTTATACCGATGTGCATGCATAGTCCTTTATCTTCCTCTCTGTTTTTTGTCTACTTGGGGGTTAACCCTAGCAGACAGCTAAGCACCACGCAGCTGCTTGCTCATGCTCCCCCGCCAGGCCCTAGTGGGATGGGGCAAGAGGAAAGGAAGAGTCATGGATTGAGATAAAAATTGTTTAATAAGTAAGGGAGAAGTGAAAGAAGAAAGAAATGAAACAGAACAAAAAAAATGGTGCAAAGGCAATCACTCACCACCTCCCACAGATAGACTGATTCTCAGACACAGATACCTCCACTAAAACATGTCCAAAAGCCTCTTTCCCTGGTAAAATATTTGAGTAACCTCTCAGGGCAGTGTTTTTGAAGAGTTCTCTGATGTTAGAGTAGAACATTTCTGTACAATACCATAATAGTTTCTTAAGTTATCTCCATTGAAGGGTGGTTGTTACACCCAGCAGTTTCCAGGAGGTCCAGCCCTACCCTTAGCAATAAATAATTCTCTTGCTACAACTCATATGTTGTTATTCTTCTGTCAGAACTGAGTTATATCAGAGCCATGGGAAGTCACAGCATTTTAACTGTACTCAACAATAAACTGTTGCAGGTGGTTAAATGCTTTGCCCAGACAGTGTTGCAGACTTGGAATTGGTTAGCACAAATACAACCCCATCATCAGCTGTAGAACCAGAGAGCTAGGCCACTGTCACGCTTTTGATGTTCACATCGTAATGCACATAGATATTCATGTCACAGGTCAAAAACTAGAAACAAATCAGGAAGCACAGAGGAAAGACAATGTTAAAAAAATTGAGGAGAAAAACTAAAATGAGAAGGGCAGAAATGACTCTTGCTATATTAATTGAAAGTGATGTGTCTTTCCTATAGCACCTCTCTGTTGGGCTGGATGTTGTTCTTCTGATATTATAGAGCTTGCAGGGACCGTTGCAGCAGAGCAACCCTCTAGACTTTGGGGAGGGCAATGGGACATGATTCAGCTGAGGCTCTGTTGGACCTCAGAGATCACTGGCATTGTCCAGAGGGCCTTTATGGATTATCATTTATTAAATATGAAATTCAGTTGTGCCACTTCATGCTGTAGAGCAATCTTTGGACTGGTTAGCATGAGGCTTAGGAGAAGGAAAGACTAAAGATACATTAGCTTTCCTTCTTTCACTTCTTGAGGTGGCTTCGGGTTCAGAGTTGAGGAGGCTCGTACACAAGAGGCTCAAGGCTATGTGTGCAAGTTTTTACAGAACTTAATGGGAAATTTGCCAAAAGGTTAGTAGGTTTAGACTAAATTAATTTTCCTTAACCTCCCACTGTGAGATGAAATCATGTTTGTGATAGTGGCAGCCACTGAAAGTAGACTCCGTGGACTTAGCAGAATAGGAGGTTCATATAGAGAGTAAATGAGCAGGGGGTTGGAGGCTGAGAGGCAGAGGTTCTCTGAGACCAGTGCTGAATGCAGCTAGATACTTTCTGTTTCTTGTGGTTTCTAGAAATTTATGACTTGAAAGCATTCAAAATTCAAATTGAAACCAGTGGCAAATTCAGGTCAGGTTGAAAGAAAAGCTCTGACTGAGGAAAAGCAAGCAAAGAAAAGTGTTGGCAATGTCAAAAAAATTAGTTTCAGTATTCTCCAAAACACAGTGTTTCAAGTTTTTTGAGCTGGAGAGCATCTGCTGAAGGAATTCCACCTCTCATAATACTGGTGATTAGAGCACTACCCCAATATATTGAAAACCCCCAAGCTCATCTCTATCTGATTGTAAAAGGGAGCTTGAATATCTACTTTCCTCTTTGAAGCAGACCTTTCCCACTGAGCAATCAAGTAGTGCATCTTTAGCTATTTTTTTTCTCTGTTAGATCTGTTCCACTTCAAAATGGAATTGTTATAAACAAATATTCACTGGGAAGGGCTCCATGGGCTGGGAGTCTAGAGGAGGGACACTTGAGCTCAACTCTTTCTTCCATGTCACGTGGCAAGGGGGAGTTGGACCCAGATGAGTGCTTTAATCAGTACACTCTGGAGACAGGCGACAAATGCTGCCACATCCTTTTTGTGGTTTTGTGAATGTCTCCATGGACTAGCTTTTCACACTTCTTTTTTTTTTTTTTATGTTTCAATATCTGGAAATGAAAAGAAACCTTTCATTTCCAACTGAATGAAAAGCTTCAATCCAAACTCTATTTTATTCATTTTGTGACACCTTTTTTACTTCAAATTTTCATTTTGCTTCCTCAACTTTTCAGTTCATATACTGAACCAAATATGAAGAGTGAACCAAGTCGTTCTTACGTGTGGCACTTATTCAGCTTCCTACTGGACTTCCAATCTACAGAGAGACCAGAAAACAGTCCCTCATTTCCTGTTCTTTCTCCAAAGTTAGGATGAATTTTACCTGTCTTGGAAAAACAGCTGTGGAAATTCGTAAAAGAGAGTCATATATTTTACATTTTCCTTTCTTCACAGAAGTAGGTGACTGAGTCTTCCTTTTACTTAGGTCCTTGCTTAATAACATTCCCATTGATTTTGTAAAATCACTTCTCTGCATCAGAAATAATGACCTTTTTTGTATGGCCCATTAAAAATTACTCATGAAAGGCACAAAACATATAGATTATATTACTTTCCCATTATACCATTTTTCTGGGAACTTTTTCTTTCTGTCATCATTTATTGTACAAGACAGAATAAAATAGTTTTGCAATCATTTCTAGGCTGTTTTGCATAGTGTGCAGTGCATCGTTTTTTAACGTTTCAAATCCTTTAATTCTTCAAGGAAGAAATATATCCTGACTTTACAACATTGAGCTTCCAGGAACTTGTGGAATGAAGGATTTAGCCTATAGTAAAGGGATTATTACACATTACTATTGCTTAATGAATATTATTATGTACAAATTCAGATGCCCGTGTGAAATCAGCACATTCAGCAAGCAGTAAGAGAGATGTAATAGAGAGGAGAAATTAGAGTCAGTGATTTTTTTAACTAGGAGCCAGCCTTTTTGCAGGAGTACATATTTTCTTGTGCTAACACATTTCAACTCAATCTCAGGCAGGTTGAGTCTTCTTCTAGATGCACCTAACTCTTTTTACTGACTATCAAGGGAGGGAAATGAGCAACTGTGGCACTGACTTAGATGCTTAGAGGGCTAAATACAGACCACATTCACAATTACCTGTTATCTGTATGCTTGATCTGGAGAAGATCATCAGTGAAGAAGGCTGGGCATGCCCTACTGCACATCTAGGGCCTTCCTTATTGTCATGGTGGTTTTCACCAGTGGACTAAGTTACAGGAGCGAGGGGACTGAGGCAGAGTTTTCCATGCAGCTGTGCACAGTGTGTCTAGCTACCAGGCAGCAAATGATTGTGGGGCAGATAGACAGCACAAAGTAGAGGAATAATGACAGAGGTGAGCAAGGGAGGCTCTTGAGCTCTGACTTGCTGCGTTCCTCACCTTTCTGTTTCACATTTTCTCATCTATTAAAATGAAGATGATGGTAATTAATTGCCTACCTTGCATAGGTGGTATGAAGTTTAATTAATGCACGTATTATTCAGCTGCAAAATAGCTTAGTGCTGTTTTACTGTAGTGCCACTCTTTAATCTTGTGTGAGAAACAAGGCACGTTACTCAGAAGCTGCTTGAATCTGAAAAGCAGGAGAGGCAGAGGAAGGTGAAGTAAGAAGTAAGGGAGTTCTTGCTGGTGTGGCTTTAGGTGTGTTGATAGAAATGGTCTGGAATGAAAAGGCTAATCAGCAAAATCATCCTTGTTAGATCCATCCATTAGGAATAAAATAATTTTGAACCATTACCAAATGTACTCAGATATGCTTGCATGTCTAGTGACCTATTTGATGCAATGCTGTAAGACTACCTCAATAGAAATAATGTTTTTGACAAGAAGTGCAACTCTAAAGTCTTCTGTTCTTGGTGTAAACAGCGCATCTATAGTCTGCTTCACAGTGAAGGTAATTATCTCCTAATGAACTGAGAATTGTGGTTAGGGAAAAATCATGATAGAGGAAGAGAAGTAACTAATTTTTTTAATGGAATTATACATGTCTTGTTCTTATTATCATAATTAGCTTTTCTCCTATGTTTTTTTTTTTCTATATTCCAGTAGACTATTAAGTCAATAACAGTCTCTACAGTGTCTGAAATAAGTTCAAGGTTCCCATATGGATATAATATTTGCAGCCATAAATAAATTCTTGAGGTTTTTGTCAGGCTTTTCACACACCCACAGATTCTGCTATCAGCCAGTAAATCTTTGTTGAAGACACTATGAGATCAGATTTCCCTGGATGAAGTGTTGCCCAAAACAGGGAGAAAATAACATGACAGAGAAACTGTAGTATTTCAAAGTTCTGCCTTCCCTTCTACACCAAACAAAGCTTTGTCTTCCCCTCTGCCTGTGTTTAGGATTTCCTACCATGGTGCTACTTGGAGGTGGACAGGAGAAGCAGACAGTGTCATCAGCTGGCATTTCTTATAATAGCAGAGAAGATCTTACTGTTGGAAGACTGGGATTTGAAAAGTCAGAAGTGCAGTAGGTCATCTGGAATCATTGCTCTCTTTTCCTCTTCTGGTGGGACATCTCTTGAGATAGCTTGCTTCCACTCCCTGTGCAATAGCATGAAAAAAAGCCTCCATGATTTCTGCAGGGTTGTTTGACGATGTCTCCTGAGATTCTTCTGCAGCATACACAGTGGTCCTATGACTGTTTGAAAACAAACAAACAAACAAAACTACAACAACTAACAGAACTCTAACAGGTTTACTCGTAACAATTCACATAATACTTCATATAATACTATACTTTCCTACAGACTATCGAACTCTCCGTGGGAGTCAGATATGCAAATACTAAAGCAGTGCACAGTTACAGAGAATACTATGGTCTCACCAGTGACTCCATTAAACAAAATAAAACAGTACTTTTTATCACAGAGGGGGAAGAATACAAGGGGAGAACCTCAGTATCTGCCTGGAGGCCAGTGTAATGTTCTGTGTGGTGTTTAATGCTGAATAACGCATTTATTTTTGCATCTAGGGATGTTAGTAATTTCTTATTTGGGGGGGCTTCATCTTTCCCACCGAATACTTCCTTTAGACTCCTTTCCTTCTGAAGCCATGGCAACTGTATCCATGGTATTCACCACCTATAGGAATTATTAATGCTCCACAGTTGAGCTGGCTTTAGTAATTAACAGATGAAAGGCAATGGCTCAATAATAACAATACCTCTAATCAGCAGTGTGTATCTTATATATGTGCTGGACTTCTCTACACAAGAAGAATCTCATTATTTCAGCCAGAGATTAGTTCCTACAATCACAGAAAAATAATGCTGACGGAATCTGTAAAGTCCCCACACATCCTCCTGCCCTGAAGCAGGCTATGCTATAGTACCAGTTAATTGCAATAATTGGGGTGGAATTAAGAAGAACCCAGTGGCAGACAGGATACAACTACTACACCGATCACTGATGGGACTTTTACCTGACCTGAACAAACACCAGTTATGGTAAGACAATTTCCAGATGAAATTGCATATGGGTTATTTTTCTCCTAAAGCATCTTTAGCAGCAGTTCATAACACTTAGAAATTGGTGCATTATTGAAATTTACCTTTGAAATTTAGTTTAATTGAATAAAATATGCTAGCAAGTCTGGAAAGAGTTGGTATAAATATATTTACTGAATGTCCTTCTGCTCATCTTTTAATCACCATGCTTAGTCTTGATAGAATCACACTTATCAGAGGGAGAAAGTGTCAAGATAGGCTTTTGCCTTGCTGACCTTTCATGTGATGCTGAATTAATTGTTAACCACGACAATCTCCCTGTCTACCCCTCACCCCCTCAAAAAATGTTTGCTTTTGAATTCTGAAAACTTACACCTAATCCAGTCAACTTTCAACAACTGCTGAAAAAAAATTACATACAAGATGTGTGTGTGTGTGTGTGTGTGAGAGAGAGAGAGAGAGAGAGAGAGAATATCCCTAAAGGATCGTCTGTTCATACTTAAAATTCAGAAAAAAAAGAATTCAAATTCAGGAGATGTGGGATTTCCACCAGGAGCATGTAATCCCCCCAAAGTCACTGGTTCACGTTTAAGTACTTTTGATTGTAATACTCAGGTGGAATTCATCATTTTGCTTAGGGAGAAAACTGAGTTTTTGGAAGTTTAAATGTCTTATACATGGCAATGTATAATGTTTGTTTCAGAACTAGGATTCAGGACACTTGGCCTGTACATTCAACACAAGGTAAATAAAAATTGTCTAAGATATGGATTTATACATCTGAGCTCATCACCTAACCCCTCATTCCATGTTTATACACTAGAAAATAGGGACTAAATTATGCCCCTCCTTTATTAGTAAAGTAAAATTCAAGACTTGACACTTTCCAAGGTAGCAATGGCTGGAGACATCTGGCATTCCTGTCTGTGTTCGGAACTTGCCTATGAAAAGCATCATGACAGAGTTGAAAGCAGAGGCAGTATAACTGGGCACTACCTAGGTAGTGTGCCAGATGTGCAATTAAGTTTGATGCAATATTAAACTCCCTATTCATTAATTAACAAATTTGGATATTTCAGCTATATCCTTCTAAAGAATTAGCTGGTCAATGCCCCAAAGCACAGTGCATATTTTGAAACTGTCTGTTAGCAAAAGCCATTAACAGATACACAGACATTAAGAGATCTGTCAAGGGACTGAGTATCTGAATACCTCTCACAGCCCTATCATAGTATGGGTAAGATTGTATCTACACAGCAGAATTGAGACAGGATTTTAGCCTGAGCTGGAGTATCTGTGCTAGTGTAATTTCAATAGCTTCAATAACAACCAAGACAAGTGACAATGTTGTCAAGTTTGTACTCTGGTGTAGTCATAAAAGTCTGTAATGCTGCATCGTGCTACAGTTTTTTCATCTGTTCTAGCAAAACTCAAGGTAGGACAGATGTGCCAGCTTCTGCTACAAGCTGCTCCATTTTATTGTGAGGCATACACTGAAACATCAATTTCAATGCTGAAAAAAGATGCGGGTTGGAGTGAGCTGTGTAATCCAGGATGAGGAAAGAGGCCAGTTGGCAACTAATTTCCTCCTGCCTTTATTACTATAAAAACTAAATCAATTTTTGTGTCTGGATGGGGTTGCTGAAAAGCACAACTTTTTAAAAAGCTAATCCCTGCCTCTCCTCTTCAGACCCATGAATCTGAACAAATTCCACACACTTCTCTATGGAAGCACAGCTTAGAAAAACAAATGGACTGAAGTAGCTCAAGCCAGCAAAAGAGTAAGAATTTCCATTTTGTGAATACTACTGAGATGAAAATAACTTGTTTAAAGGGGAAAAAAAAGGAGGAAAATGTTTCCTTAACAGAACAATAGCCCATATACTTTCTTTCTCACTGATGATAGAGCTTTATAAACAGAGAAGTGCATTATATATTTTTATTCTCTCTCTGCAAATTATGAAACCATGAAATAAATTATGTGTATTTGCTTCCTTGATCATCCTCTTCAGCTGCACTTTGCCCGCTAATCTGTGCTGGAATTACTTCTAATATTCCAAACCTCTGTCAAAGTGTCATATAGCCTCCTGCTAGAAAAGAAAAATCTACCACAAATATTTCCTCCTTTTTCTCCAAAAGCAGATCATTTGCATAGGGAGTTTGGAAATGGCAGTTGACTCTGGGATTTATCTTTGACAGGAATTTACAGGATTCTTAAGACCCAGTAATATGGCAAAAAAAAAGAATTGATTCAATTTGTGCCTTGTTGTGATACAGATCTGAAAGTGTCTTAAGCTGGGTATGTGGAATTGATTTCTTAACTGTTCCATGTTTTTGCCAAATAGGAATGGTAGCATGGAAAAAACTCTGTGTGTGTATCTGTTGGGGAAAAGCAAAGTGGGGTTGTCATTAGATCCATCAGTTTTCCCATAGGAGCTTCCTACAGCAGATTCCTGTAGGAGCGGTGACTGGTAAGGCCATGAGAAACCGTAACGGACTCTTTTAAAGGAAGAGCCAATACTGTCAAGGAGAATTCCCTTGCCACTTATAAATATGACATAAGGCAAATTATTTCTGCATCTAGACAGTCACTGCAAGAAGAATGTGTATATGAAGTCTTGTGTCCCAGGAGAACTTGGTGCCCAAAGTCCTCTGATGATGTGGTATCTCAAGTTCATGCTTCCTTTGCTGGCATCCTGCCTTCCATTTCTTGTTTCTGTTAATGGCATGACCCTTCCAAGGAAACAGCCTGAAGAAATTCTGTCTGCCCTCTGCTAATCATGTCACCCTGCTGCTAAAGTTGTTGGGATGGAAAAGGGTGCCTGGCCCAAGTGCAAGGCACATGCTAGTGGATGAAACAAAGCCAAGTTTTTCTCCCTAGAAACCAAGGCAGCTGTACTGGCTCAGAGCTACCTGAAGCATCTTGTACAGGGAAAGTGGTGTGTCTGAGTCAAATAAGTGGTGGTTCTTCCATGATAGGGCAGACATTTCTGATGGGTCAAATTTTTCATAAAATTTAATGTTCATCACAAAAAAAAACCAAAACAAAAAAAAAAAAAAAGCAAAAACAGGAAAAAGAAAAAAAAGATCAAAGATAGAAGGAATACTTTATCAGAGATCAGTAAAATTCAAGTGATGGCAGTTTTGGTGGGGAAAATGAAACAACAGAAGAAATTTTCTGCTGAAGTTACTAGAAAGACATTATTGTAACTGTATGGAAGAGATGGTTTAGAAAAGACTATGAATGTAGGATGTTTTGCTGCTTTTGCTACCCCTTTCACCTCTTACGTTTAATTGCTTTCTTTGAAATACAAAGTATTTATACACCTAGGTTTTGAAATAGCATTGGTCATAGCACCTTTGGTTGCAGATTCTCAAAATGAAGCAATAAAATGCAGTTGAAGCCAATTGGATTTACCTGGTAAAAAATGGTAGAGATACTCTGTGTACAGCACCTAGATCCCACTCTCCGAGTAGTGGGAAGGCTTTGTGAAGGCAGTCACAAAGATACCAGAAGGAAGAGGTACTGGAGCTCTGTAAATGTGGTTCAAGCATGCTCCCATCTAGAATACCTAGGATTCCTCACTCTTTTTAAAATATCATAGATTGAATGCCTTTTTGAACTTCTTCAGGCTTAAAGAGATTTACTGAGGACTAAGTGTGAATCAGCCTTGCAAAATCCCTATGGAGGAAGGCAAGAAGCTTTTTTTGATAAATACCATATTGGGATGAGCATGTGAATTATCTTTCAGCTTTTATTCACTGTCCCCAGGCCTCAGAGAAAGAGTTGAATGAGTGAAATTTACATAAGAATTTTGAAATGTTGCCCCATTGTTTTCTCAGAGGCTCAGTTTAATGTAGAAAACATCTGCCTGCCTTTGAGTGCTCTGTGGATCATTTGGTTGTTTGAGAAATCCTGTTTCAGTNGGGGGGTGTTGTGGAAAGAAGAAGCTATTTTATGCACTTATCGAAATACTTCTTTTCCCCTGGGCATGGGAGTAACCAGAACTTGGCACATTCTGCGTCAGAGCAGTCCCAAGCACTCATGACAGTATTCAAGACCAAATGCAGCAAAGATAATAATAGATACTAATTAGAGTCTTCAGAAAAAAAACTGTGTTGATTTCAATGGTGTTATTAGTAATATAAATAGCAGCTTAGATTCCTAGACCTGCTAGGCCTCATGTTAAGGATCCCATATTTAGTTTGAACACTGTGGTTTGGAGCAAGGCTTTCCCTAATCAGAATTTTCTTCCCCTCTAAAGAATTCATTCCTCTTTCTGTCTTCCAGTACTTAAGTCTAATGGCCCATTAGGGCTTGAAGAGTATGTACTAGTTTTGTTTAACATTTGCTTAGCAGCTTTTATATCGTTACTTTTCAGTAATTAAAACACCTAGTGGCTATGATGATGGACACTAGACAAATTAGTGATATAGACAAGTCATTTCCTTTTGACTCTCTAAAAGGACAATATCTCTGCTTTGCTATTTAATGCTGGCTGTCTTACTGTGAATCTTAACCTTCTTTTCTCTACACCTTTTTTTTTTTTTTTTTTGAAAAAGGAATAATTTTTTCCTTATTCTATTACTGGGCTTTTTGTTATTCCCCAAGGGGTACATTTTAAACCAAACTATTCTGCTTTCTAGTGTTGTTTTCTCTTTTCTGTATCTTGCACAAAAGTTGATAAGAAAAATGTTGCTATACCTTTCTAATTTTGCCTGACATTGCTAACTTGGACAGGATTTATGAAAAAATAAATTCCAAAACATGTAGAACCACTGAGGAAAAAAAAAAAGTGCAAGTAGAAAAACTCTTCTTTATTTGATTGTGTGGCAGAAGCTATACTTTCCCTCCAGAACTTTGCACAGGTAAAGGATTCACTAACAGCTTTCCTCCAAGTTAAGAGGATGTGTTTCAGTTACTCTGGTATCTAACGCTTTAAGATATTAGAATCATAGAATAGAATCATAGAATATCCTAAGTTGGAAGGGACCCACAAGGATCATGGACATCACAAGGAGTTGGACTCCACAAGGAGTCCAACTCCTGGCTCCACAGAGGACCACCCAAAAATCAGACCATATGTCTGAGAGCGTTGTCCAAATGCTTCCTGAACTCCGGCAGGCTCGGTGCCTTGACCACTGCCCTGGGGAGCCTGTTCCAGTGCCCGACCACCCTCTCGGTGAAGAACCTTTTCCTAACACCCAGCCTGAACCTGCCCTGTCACAGCTCCATGCCGTTCCCTCGGGTCCTGTCGCTGTCACCAGAGAGAAGAGATCAGCGCCTGCCCCTCCGCTCCCGTCGTGAGGAAGCTGCAGGCCGCCATGAGGCCTCCCCTCAGCCTTCCCTTCTCTGGGCTGAACAACCCAAGTGACCTCAGCCGCTCCTCATACGTCCTCCCCTCTAGACCCTTCACCATCTTTGCAGCCCTCCTTTGGACACTCTCTAATAGTTTCATGTCCTTCTTATCCTGTGGTGCCCAAACCTGCACACAGTGCTCGAGGTGAGGCTGCACCAGGCAGAGCAGAGCAGGACAATCCCTTCCCTCGCCCGGCCAGCAGTGCCGTGCCTGATGCGCCCAGGGCACGGCTGGCCCTCCTGGCTGCCAGGGCACGCTGCTGGCTCATGTTCAGCTTGCTGTCGACCAGAACCCCCAGATCCCTTTCTGCAGGGCTGCTCTCCAGCCTCTCATCCCCCAGTCTGTACGTACAGCCAGGGCTGCTGTGTCCCAGGTGCAGAATCCGGCACTTGCTCCTGTTAAGCTTCATGTAGCTGGTGACTGCCCAGCCCTCTAGCATGGCCAGATCTCTCTGCAAGGCCTCTCCACACTTGAGGGAGTCAATGGTTCCTCCCAGTTTAGTATCATCCACAAATTTACTTAGTATACCTTTGAGTCTTGCAGCCAAGACATTTATGAAAACATTAAAGAGAACTGGCCCCAAAATGGAGCCCTGGGGAACCCCACTAGTGACTGGCTGCCAGCCTGATGTAACCCTATGTACTATAACCCTTTGAGCCCGACCCATCAGCCAATTTTTCACCCATCGCATTATGTTTTTATCTATCTGTATGCTGGACATTTTGCCCAGAAGGATGCTGTGAGAAACTGTATTGAAGGCTTTACTGAAAACCATAAAAGATTACATCGACTGGCTTCCCTCAGTCAACTATATGGGTGACCTTGTCATAAAAGGAAATTAAGTTCATTAAGCAGGACCTTCCCCTTGTGAACCCATGTTGGTTATGACCAATGACTGCATTGTCCTTCAAGTGTTTTTCAGTATCTCCCAGAATAATTTGCTCCATAATTTTACCAGGCACTGAAGTGAGACAGACAGGTTTGTAACTACCAGATTCTTCTTTCTTGCCTGTCTCGAAAACGGGGACAACATTTGCCAGCTTCCAGTCAAATGGGACCTCTCCACATTCCCAAGTAGGTTGAAAAATAATTTAGAGAGCTCTCACAATGACATCAGCCAGCTCTCTGAGTACCCGGAGATGAGTCCCATTGGGCCCCATAGACTTATATGGATCCAGCTGGAGCAGCAAATCTCGCACAAGTTTGGGGTTGCCTGCGAGTTTATCATCCTTGCAGTCATGGTCCTCCAGCTCAGGGCACCTGGGGTCCCAGAGCCCCTCAGTGTTGAATACAGAGGCAAAGAAGGCATTAAACATCTCTGCTTTGTCTACAGCCCTGTTTATGAGGTGATCATCTTCATCAAGTAACTGACCAATGTTTTCCTTGGTCCTCCTTTTGCTGTTAATGTATTTTAAAAAACTCTTTATAGTGTCCCCCACAGTACTGGCCAGCTTCAATTCTAATTGAGCTTTGGCCACATGAATTTTCTCCCTACAAAGGCGAACAGCATCTCTGTAGTCCTCCCTTGTTGCCCAACCTTGCTTCCAGTGGCAATATACTTTCTTTTCCCATCTAAGCTCTAGAAGAAGATCGCTGCTTAGCCAAGCCAACCTTTTGCCCCATCTACTTGACTTCTGACATTTTGGAATTGCCAGTTCCTGTGTTCCTAAGAAGTGGTACTTAAAAACTGAACAGCATTGATGGACCCCAATGCCTTCAAAAGCATTTTCCCAGGGGACCTTACTAATAAGTAGTTCCCTGAACAGCCTGAAGTCTGCTCTCCTCATATCCAGGGTTGAAGTTTTAGTGGCAGTTTTCTTCCTATCACTAAGGATTTTAAACTCAACTACTTCATGGTCACTATGGCCAAGACAACCACCAATCACCACTTCATCCATGAGACCCTCCCTGTTTACAAGCAACAGATCTAGGAAGGCACCTTTCCTAGTCGACTCCCTTAGTACCTGTACTAAGAAGTTATTATCAAGGTGTTTTAGGAATCTCCTGGACCTGTTTGTATCAGCTGTGTGGTACTCCCAGTTCACGTCTGGCAAGTTGAAGTCACCCATAAGGACAAGGGCAGCTGATCTAGAAGTATCTCTTAAGGAATAATTTCTTAAGGAATAATTCACTAGTGTCATCATCCTGGGTAGTCTATAGTAGACTCCCACAAAGACATCCCCTTTGCTTGTTCCTTAATCCTTACTCAAAGACTCCCAACCTTGTTATTGCCTGCCACAGGCTCCATACAGTCCAGCCCCTCCATTACATACAGCACCACCACCCCGCCTCGCCTGCCCTGCCTATCCTTCTGAAGAGCCTATAACCATCCATCATAACACACCAGTAGCAGGACTGTTCCCACCAGGTTTCACTTATGTCAATGATGTTGTAGCTCTGGGACTAAGCCAAGTCTTCTCCTCTTGCGTGTTCTTCATGCTGTGTGCATTGGTACAGAGACTTTTCAAATCTGCTTCATTGTACCTAGCACCTCGTGGAGCAGATTGAAGATTCTCACTAGCACTCAGACTCCCAGATTTTGGTGCGCCATCCCATAACTTATCACCGGTAGGACTGGTTTTATCCCTTTCCCCCTTCAAATCTAGTTTAAAGCCCTACTGATCAGCACTGCTAACTCCCGAGCAAAAATCCGCTTCCCCCTTGGAGAAAGGTGCAACCCATCAGGTACTAGCAGGCCTGGTGTCATGTAGACCATCCCATGATGGAGAAACCCAAAATTCTGACGGTGGCACCAGCCTTACAGCCACATATTGATCAGCTAGGTCTGCCTGTTCCTTTCAATATTGTTCCTTGCTACTGGAAGGACAGAGGAAAACACTGCCTGTGCCCCTGCTCCTTTAACCAATCACCCCGAAGCCCTAAAATCCATTTTGATTGCTCTTGGACTTCTCTTTGCTACTTCATCACTGCCAACATGAAAACCCAATAGTGGATAATAATCAGATGGCCATACTAGGAGAGTGACTTTTCTAGTAATGTCTCTTACATGGGCCGCAGGGAGGCAGCAGACTTCCCTATGGGCTGGGTCCAGATGGCATATTGGGTCCTCTGCTCCTCTCAGAAGGGAGTCCCCTATAACAATAACCCTTCTCTTTTTCTTTATGTAGGTTGTTGTGATACAGGGGGTAGGCTGACTTGTCCTAGGCATCCCCTCCAATCTGGATGGACATTTGTCCACATTGTCATTTGCCTGTCCTTCACGTTCCAGAGCCTCATATCTGTTGTGTAAGGGCACCTGGGAAGGCGAAGTACGCAAGGAGGGGATTCGCCTGCCGCCCCAAGCAGAAACCTGCTTCCATTCCCCTCTGTCTCTTAGGTCCCCTCCTACTGGCTGGTGGCGAGAAGGTAGGGGATCTTTTGCTTCTTGTGTAGTGGCTGGCTGATGCATCTTTCTCAGAGACTGTAGAGTACGATTCCACCAGTCAATCTCCTTCTCTGACTCCCTGACTCTCCTCAGCCTGCCCACCTCCTCCCGAAGCTCTGTCACCAGGCTGAGCAGTTCTACCTGGGCGCACCTCCCACAGGTGCACTCCCTGCTGCCATCAGACACTGACAGAAAACTGGGGCACACCCTGCAGCCTGAGGCCTGGATGGCTGCATGTTCCCTTGGGAGCTCTGTCTGGGTAGCTGCGTTGCTTCCTGTGGCTGGAGAGGCCACAGGGCATGCCGAGGACAAGGCTTTCTGCTGGGTGGATACCACGGATGGAGCTCCATGCAAGCAGATCACAACCACCGTTGGAAGTGGAAGCAGCAGTGACAGTGCCCTCTCTGTGTGCCCCGCCGTATGAACTGCCGCTCCACGCCATGTTTGCCCTCCCTGGTCACTGCACTCCCTGCGGCTGCCTTTTGTACATGTCGGGGTTGCCACTGCTGCTCCTGGCCCCATCGAAGCCTCATCAGCTGCTCTTGTGAGGGCTGCTGTGTGCCAGCGGCTCCCTCTGTTCCCTGGGGTTGCCTTGATGCAGGAACCTCCCTGCACACCACCATTGCCTGCTCCACTGCAGAACGTGCCTTCCCCGAACTCTATTGCCTCGGCGAGTAAAGGAAGTCCTGCTTACCCAGATGGCTGCAGGTCTTCTGGAATTCCTGTGTGATGTCTTAGATTACTTACAGGATTTCATATTGCATGACACAGCTAAGTTCATGTACCTGAATCACTTTACCAATAGTCCAGATCTGCGATTCATCCTATTACTTTTCTATAACTATATCATCTAGATACCATGATGAGAGACACCATAAAGAAATCACCTAAACATAGGCATCTACTGCCAACTGGGTCACCATAGGGTGTCTGAGGCACCTGTGTAGGTAGGTAGACATGACACAGGATCTACAGGAGAGAGACCATATGGTGTTTAGAACCACAACAAATACCTATATTTAGGCACTGAGTCTCACACTTGGTGTCTGTTCTTCTTTATGGTTCACAACAAATCCTGAATCTCTGTGGATGTATTCTGTGGTTGGAGGGATTTTGTAATATTTTTCCTATTTGATGTGTTATCGTTTATCATATTTCTTACAATGCATTTTTCCCTTTTTCCTTTTTTT
Source organism: Chauna torquata (assembly GCA_013399475.1). Lineage (NCBI taxonomy): Eukaryota > Metazoa > Chordata > Aves > Anseriformes > Anhimidae > Chauna > Chauna torquata. Next base: position 227,373 of record VXAL01000641.1, on the reverse strand, counting down.
TTTTTTTTAGTAATTGCAAAGCATTCCATGAGGGATTCCCCAAAGGGAAAAGGTGTTGAATTTTTGACATAGATTTTTTCATCTGAGTTGATTAGACTTTGAAATTAAATGTGTGGTAATAAAGAATGAGTATTTGCTTAGAATTTTGTAAGTCTAAAATCTTTCTCTGTCAGCACTCTCTTTGCTCATTTCATGACATATTTAAGCTTTTTTACAATCACAAATGCACTTTTATGATAAATATGGTCTTTCTTTTGATCTACTACACGTACTGTATTTTATACACCACAAAGAAACAGTGAAAAAAGAGACTGTTACAGTGACACAATCCAACTGAGTTACGCGATGTCTCCCACTGGTTATATGTGAGGGTCCTTGGACTTCCACTCTCCCTTGCTTTCTAGCTAATAAGCAAATACAGCACTGAGGTACTAGGCTTTAACTCATCTTGAAGATCTGAGTGATAAGTGCTAAGAGATCTGATGCAAAGGGTGTGCAGAGTGCTGCTTCCTTCTCTGCCATACACTTACCCAGAAAAGGCTGCTGGAATTCAAGGTTCAGCCAAAAGCAGAAGACAGTGAAGCCCTTGCTGGAACTGCCAGCAGCAAATAAGCCTCTGAGATCCCAGATGCAGAAAAGGTCAGNTCTGAATTTCAGAAAAGGCTGCTGGAATTCAAGGTTCAGCCAAAAGCAGAAGACAGTGAAGCCCTTGCTGGAACTGCCAGCAGCAAATAAGCCTCTGAGATCCCAGATGCAGAAAAGGTCAGTGATGCTGCCAAGTCTTCAGGTGAGTGTATTGTGCACCCAGAGTAGGACCGGGCAGGGTGAAGGAATTAGTACAGTTTAGCTGTGTCCTGTTTCCTCCCGTTTGCTTGGGGCACTAGAGCAACTAGGACAATCTCTGTGGCAGGACGACACAAGAAATGGTGTTCTGGCTTCCCAGGTCTGTGGTCTCACATGCTGTGTCTTCTGTAGCAGAAATGGGGCTTGTTGGCAAAGTGTCCTTAATGAATACTGTGAGGTTTAGACCACTTAGAGATAAAACGCTACTTGAGCATAACAAAGTGTTACCTAAAAATGGCCAGGATTATGCAGCATGATGTGAAAGGTAGTATTACACTTCTGGCTTCTGTTGTAGAGGACTACATTTATTTTTTATTCTTACAAATATTTACATTTATTATATTATCCTAAATATGGAAGTACTGTCCTTTTGGTTGCTGTTATTGTTTTCTGGGAACTTGGCTAACACACAGTCCCAAAGGGTAAAATATAGACTATACCTTCACCCAGAAAATAGCTTCCCTGGCTTGCAACTCAGGAGAAAATTCTTACCACTTATTTTTCTAGTAAATACAGGTTGGTGTTCTGTTTCTGTTTTCTGCCCTGTGTATGAACACCAAGGCCATGGGCTGTTATCAAACTGGTACAAACTGTATATAGCTTAAAGAGAGACATTTAAAACTGTTAGAAGGAGAAAGAGTGCTCTTTTCTACCTTTCAAACTGAAAAGTTTGGGTTTGTGCACTTGTGTTTTAATAATCCACAAAAAGATCATCCAGCCAATGTCTTTAGTGACCTTGACCATCTTCAGAAATATGGTGGTGGTCTCGGGCTGGAGGGAGAAGAATGGTATCCTTCAGAGGACATGGTGGAGTCAGATGCCCAAAGGGACTAAAATGTTCTACTGTGAGAGAGAGCTGATGGCACACGTCAACAACCAGAACATATTTTTGTGCGTGTATCTGTCAATACCTGGAGAGTTTTTTTTGTTGTTGTTGTTTGTTTGTTTGTTTGCTTTTCTTAAAAGCAATGGAACTAAAATGCTCTAGGAGCTGTGGGTGTTAATGTGTGAAACACTGAGGCCATACAGTATGACCACAGGTAGCATCTGACCCCAGAACAGCTGATCTACCTGCCTGCCCCGGGGGAGAGAGCTGGGATGAAGATGCACCTGAGAGCTCTAGGAAAAGAAGGAAAGATTTCTCATTCTTGGCATCCTCTTCATCTGTGGAGGTTTTATAAAGGACCCACACATGCATCGCTGGGGGGAGACCTGCAGCCCAGATGCCACAGCAGAGCAAAACAGTGAAGGTGGCCCAGGAGGCTGCATTCCCAGCTAATGCTGCCAGGCACCTACCTCCTGCAAATGATGGGAGACAGCATTGCGTCAGAGCAGGGTGACCATCAAGATCAGCAGCAGCTATACTGAAAGCTCTATAGAGCAACTTAAACATTGAATGATTTGTTGAGTCCCAGAAGCTTAATGCAGCCTATAGGGACAATCAACTGTGAATGAAGTGCAACTCGAGAAGACAGTAACAAGCTGTGCCAGCAGCCACTGGTAGTTAACAGGAGAAGGATTTGATTTAGACAATAGTTTTGGGGCCCACTCATAACATGATTTGTAGTTTCCTTTCCTCTCTCTCCCTTCCTTCACCCCCAGCAGTTCCTTTTAGTCAAACAATTTGTTTAACTCACAGCTTGTGAGCTGGGAAGTAGTGCTTATGATTCAGTTGAGTTTCCCAGATTTCAAAAAGTGTCAGTGTTTTTTTGTAAATACTGTACATGACTGAAACTAGGTTTGTTGCTTGGAAAAGGGCGTAGAGGAATTTTTAGCAAGATGGGAATTAACAGGATGAATGATCCCCCATCTTCCGGGATCTAGGCATTTTCTATAGTGATTGAAACAACAACTGTGAGCCTCAATTGTGAAATGCATTGCTTTTCCTGTGAAATCTTATAACCTAATCTGCATCCTGCTCAGTGCATATTCTAATATATATTTTGGTGTTCATGCTTTTTTGCACCTGATTTGGGACATAGGCAAGCTTGTTTGTGATGCATTCTCATGACATTCCCTGGATTCATCTAACTGCTTGCCTTTCTAATCTCATTTACCTGCTAGCACAATTATTATTCATTCAGCTGCACAGATCAGTGAATTTTTCTGTGTACTGTCCCGTAAAACAAACATATGAAAAGAGTCTCAGACAGTTTTGAATTTGAAATCACTGTTGTCCTTCACAGGATGAGCTTGCATCTACGTTAGCCTACTCCATGCTTCTGCTGAAGATGTTACTGGGGTAAAATCCAGTCTGCTACTTAAATTACACCTTCACTTTAGGCACTTGGTTAACCAGTCCTCCTAAAATAAGATAGTTATAAAGCTAGTTAAAGTGGAAGACAGTTAAAGGAAGTCAAGTGTCTTACAATGCCTTTTGGGAAAACTCCTGTCCACATAACTTAGGTGTCCAAACCTAAGTAGGTGCACAGGATTTCTAGAACACTGGAGGATTTTGATGGCACCTTGTGCTAATGAGAGAAATTTAGTAGGATTTATTTGACTAAAGGTATACTATATGCATCAGAAAGAGGTGCTCACATTTCCCACGTGGTAAATGGAGAAAATTAAACTTTCCCATAGTACAATTCTCCATATGGTATTTTAACATTATCTGACCTGTGTTACAGAGGCAACCATTTATCTTCATTTACTAGGGTAGGCGAACTAGATTGGATCAGGTGTTTTGGACCCTGCTCACATTATGGTCCTAATGGATTTTTTGGTTTGGTTTCTAATTTACCTGAAAGTAACTTTTAAGGGAAAGGAAAGGAAAGGAAAGGAAAGGAAAGGAAAGGAAAGGAAAGGAAAGGAAAGGAAAGGAAAGGAAAGGAAAGGAAAGGAAAGGAAAGGAAAGGGAACATACTAACTCTGGACAATTTAAAGACCTTTGCTCAACCCCAGGCACATTCTACACCCCCACACCCCCTTCTCCCTGTACCTTTTTACTCACTGAAAGAAGATTAAGAAGGAAAGAAAATAGGAAAAAAACTCCTGTCTCTGTGCTTTTATTTGTTTCAGTATAAAATACTAGAAAAAGATAAAATGTCAAAGAATGTGGTGGTGGCAGTACTGATACTTTTTCATACAAACGTTTAACTTCTTCACAGTTCAAAAAGTAAGAAAGGTAAGAACTATTTTAAAAGAAACAGACATTAGGTCTCTTGGTTCAAAGCTGTTCATTGAAAATTGTCCCTAGAAAGAGATGTCCCCTGAAAAAGGCCAATTTTTGAAATACATCTATTGCTATTCTCACTAGAAACTAGAATTTTAACTAATATTTTACAAAGAGAAAAAGGTCTAGAATCGATGCATGTATCATTCTCTGCAAGTCACTTAACTGACTTTGTGTGCCCAGCACCATGCTTGGCTGGTGGGTCTTATGTCACCTTAGGTAGCTAAGTACTTAGATTGCTCTACAGTTAAGCTACCACACTAGTCTTTGAACATATTAATTTACATTAATGTGTTGTTTTAGACACTTTGAAGTTGACAGTGGGCTCTCCATATTTTATTTTCCTGCCTAGTCCTTCAGAGGGACAAATCTATACATTGTTAGCTCAATTTGTCGGCTTTAATGCCATCCCTATGTGTGATAACACAATTACTACTTCTCAGCTTAAATGTTATTTCAAAGTGTGGTGACTCTTATTAAGATGAGCTTACCTGAGTATGGATAACGTGAGTTAACACTGTAGTAAGCACAGCATGAGGTACAACAGACGCTGCAATATTAGCTCAAGGCTTCATATGTAATCAAAGGCCAAATTGGTACTGCTTTGAGAGTTAGCAGTGGCAAAGTTTGCTGACCATATGCATTGCATATTAGCATTTCCTTGACCAAAAATAAATTATACTTTCCTCAGAAAGCCAGTAATGAGGAGCTCAAGGAATGCTTTTCAGGCAGAAAAGGGCATTGTTCTCAAGAGATATGTCCACAGGAAACTGGGCCATGAGTGTATCTTGGTCATAGGAACAGTGCTTGAATTTGAGGGTGCCAAGAGTGACTCCTTGAATGGATCTAGGTGTACCCCCAGCTGTAGCTGAGCTCTGGGAGTGGATGTGTGACTAAAACAGGACAGTGAGTGAGCTTCAGCCCTGCATCTCTTGCTGCCAGTGCTACTTCTCTTGTCAGCCCAGTTTTGCTCTCTTTTCTTGGGCTAGTCCAACCACACCTCTATAAGACACATCTGTTGAAGAGAGGCCCATCCTCGGCAGGGGGGACATCAGTCAGATGGTACCACTTGTACTCAAGGCCAGGTTTGGTCTCCGGCCTTTTTTGGTTAGCATTAGAGACATATCATGGACTGCACTGGCCACATTTCTCACTTGGACAACGAAGAGATCAGGATTGTAGGAATATAGCTACAATTAAAAAGATCTAAAAATGTCCAAATTTGCTTCTTTCTAGTTCATTTTCTCACACAACCAAAGACTCAGTTAGCTCAGTGAGGCCCCATGTCAGAACAGGCTTCAGCCCATTCTCTGACATACGCTAACACAGCTAAATTGCTTGTTTAAGGCTCAGGGACCATAGCTCAGCTGCTCATCTCATTGGCAAGCAGAAAACACAAAAATAACATGACCAAAAAAACCCCCCCCAAAAAATAGTTTTATAAGACCAGACTTCATTGTGCCAGGCAGCCAAATAAGGTCATGGAAACCTAGTGTCATTCTATCAAATTTTTGGCATCTAAATGAAGCTTCTAATATAGGAAAGTTTTTGACCTCCTTGTTTTTTATAGATAATACAGACAACCTACATAAAACTGTTGATGACTTAGATGTGCTTTAATTATTCACTGGAGGTAACAATCTCTCACTAATGAACTTGCATAGACCCTAAAAGAAAAGCACCACAAATTTCCTCCTAAATCTCAGTGAGATAAATTAAAGTGCATATAGTAAGGATCCAAAGAATTGTAGCCTTTGTCTGGGTTCGTCCTTCTATTTCTTGGAAGACAGGCTGCAGTGCCAGAGACAGGATGTGAGGGAGGCCAGATGAGTCTCTCTTACCTTCTAGGTCACCCAGCTAATGCAACAGACATTGGTGAGAAGGAGTCATGGTTCAGGATTCACGAGCAGACAGCCATGGACCAGCATCTCTCCATCAATACTCACTGTTGTTTCTTCTTAGATAGTATTACCTTAGTACTCTTAAATAGTCTATCTTAAATAGTATGACCAAAAGCTTATTTAGCACACGTTCAGGGAGGAAAATAATGTAATAAAGAGTTTATGAGAGAGTAAAGGAGAAATGAAAGCCTTGGGTGCAGTGGCAGAAAGCCCCACATGACTGTGTCTCTTATTCCCTCTATCTATGCGGTTCTCCTCAGGGAGAGCTGAACTGCTTGCAAGTGAATGCTTCACAGGTGGCCTGTGCTGCTGGCTTTGTTAGAAATAACATCTGTAATTGTTTCTTAATATAGACATTGCTTCCGTGTTTTGAAACAAAATAAAAAAATCCATTTCATTCCACCAGGCTTTTTGTGTCATGACCTTTGTGCAGTGCTCAAGGTATACAGTAGGGAAAAGGTGTCCCTTTCTTGCATTACAGACTGATGAATTTTTAAACTCACAGTATGGGGCAGCCACTGTCAAGTAACAATGGGAAACTTACATTCTGTCCAGTGGTGCATAAATCCCATGAGAACAGACAGGAAGCAGTAGGACCTGAAATAAAAGATGCATCTTTCGTACTACAAAAAAAGCAGGAGAGAAGCTTCCATCTTTCTTACCCTGCCTATTTCTTGTCTCTCTGCTTTTATCTCATTATCTTTACGTATCTAAACATTGCTTGTGTCCAACGGAAGTGACAAGAAGCACTTATGTTAATTAACAAAAACAAATTAACATAAATACGAATCTATCAACTGATATGCTTCCAGCAGGAGAATGAGAAAGAGTTCAAATATAGAACTATAAAAGCTGGAGCTCTTTTATGTCAACAATAACATTTTAAACATATCCATCAGAATTAATTTCTAATTATAATTTATTTCTAAACTTATAATACTAGTTATAAGCAAATAAAATCTCTCCAGTCACCAAAGTATGGTAAGCATGTCTGTATCTATACCAGTATTTTTCTTTTTCATTTTTCTTTTTTCTTTTCTTTTCTTTTCTTTTCCTTTTCCTTTTCCTTTTCCTTTTCCTTTTCCTTTTCCTTTTCCTTTTCCTTTTCCTTTTCCTTTTCCTTTTCCTTTTCCTTTTCCTTTTCCTTTTCCTTTTCCTTTTCCTTTTCCTTTTCCTTTTCCTTTTCCTTTTCCTTTTCCTTTTCCTTTTCCTTTTCCTTTTCCTTTTCCTTTTCCTTTTCCTTTTCCTTTTCCTTTTCCTTTTCCTTTTCCTTTTCCTTTTCCTTTTCCTTTTCCTTTTCCTTTTCCTTTTCCTTTTCCTTTTCCTTTTCCTTTTCCTTTTCCTTTTCCTTTTCCTTTTCCTTTTCCTTTTCCTTTTCCTTTTCCTTTTCCTTTTCCTTTTCCTTTTCCTTTTCCTTTTCCTTTTCCTTTTCCTTTTCCTTTTCCTTTTCCTTTTCCTTTTCCTTTTCCTTTTCCTTTTCCTTTTCCTTTTCCTTTTCCTTTTCCTTTTCCTTTTCCTTTTCCTTTTCCTTTTCCTTTTCCTTTTCCTTTTCCTTTTCCTTTTCCTTTTCCTTTTCCTTTTCCTTTTCCTTTTCCTTTTCCTTTTCCTTTTCCTTTTCCTTTTCCTTTTCCTTTTCCTTTTCCTTTTCCTTTTCCTTTTCCTTTTCCTTTTCCTTTTCCTTTTCCTTTTCCTTTTCCTTTTCCTTTTCCTTTTCCTTTTCCTTTTCCTTTTCCTTTTCCTTTTCCTTTTCCTTTTCCTTTTCCTTTTCCTTTTCCTTTTCCTTTTCCTTTTCCTTTTCCTTTTCCTTTTCCTTTTCCTTTTCCTTTTCCTTTTCCTTTTCCTTTTCCTTTTCCTTTTCCTTTTCCTTTTCCTTTTCCTTTTCCTTTTCCTTTTCCTTTTCCTTTTCCTTTTCCTTTTCCTTTTCCTTTTCCTTTTCCTTTTCCTTTTCCTTTTCCTTTTCCTTTTTCTTTTTCTTTTTCTTTTTCTTTCTCCTTCTTTTGTGAGGGCCCAGTGTGGCATTCATAAAAAATCTCTTGACATGAGGATACCCCTGTTGAGTCCAGTTATCAGGGGAGTTGCAGTTAATTTGCCATTGCCTTTTTAAGATCAAGCTCAGGATCACTGTGTCTAAATATGCTTTATAAGATTGATTACAGAAGACAGCAACCTCTCTAGGGCTATAGAATTAAGCAGAGAATTTTAACAATTAATGAGTTACATTAATGCTATGATCTTTTCTTATCTTTCAATGATTTGTAATCCTTTGAGCTATTACACCCTAATCATACAAGCATTCTAAAACGAAATTTTTCCATTCAAAGGAGTATTATATTACTCAAGCTGTTCAAAAAGAACTTGGTAATGTCATTTTTTATGGCAATTAAAAAATTTATGTTTAGATTTTAGCTAAATTTTTAAAAATACTTTTTTCTTAGTTTCCTGATATAGAACAAAGAACTGGGGAAATATTTGGTTTTCTTCTAAAACTATTTTACATAAAAAGTTCAATTTGTTGTTTTCTCTCAACAGAGTCCTTTTGTTTCTGTTAGAAAGCAGTAACCTGAAAATGCAATATGATAATGATTCTATGAAAGATGAGGGGAAAAGTTTGCTAATGAGCACAGGTAAAACTAAGTGAAATTGAAGAAGTCCTGACCCATTTGTCTATTACTTACAGGCTTTTCATTTTCTCTATATTAAGATTATAGCATCCCTTTATCCTTTCACATCATGTTCTCTCTTTAATATTCTGGCACAACATAAACTAGCTCAAAAGACTTGTTTTGTTTGTTTGTTTGTTTTTGCAGTGTTTGCATCTACTTACAAGGAGGATTGGGCATCACTGTGGACTACTAAGAAAGAAAAGAAAGATACTGTTCTGTTTGGGGAGCATCTGGAGGCTAACATTTAATCACATTGGAAGTAAAATAAGAAACCTAAGAGTTAAAGTTAAAAAGTAATTTATTTAAAAGTTTTAGAGAACTACCACATGTATTTGTTGCTTCCAGTCTGCCTTCAAAGACTGAACATTACAAAAAACAACTAACTACCTCCGAAGGAAAAGGAAACAAATATTTATACCTAGTAATGTTTATGTACACACAGCACTACTTCCAGTGGATTGCATGCTTCTCAGTTTCACTTTTTCCTTTCAGATGTTCACATCAGCTCCCTTTATTATTCACAAGTAAGATAATTGAAGTTAACACTTTCTTCCAACTTTTTTTCTTTGAAACCCAGGGAGTTTCTGATGAGTGCAATTAACTATGATCTTGCCATCTTTTCCCACAATCTTCCCTGACTTGTTGCTTCTGTTGATGAAACCATGTTAAAAACAGGGCAAGAAACTAGTAATGGCACTAGAGCAAAATGCTTCTAGGAAAGAAACTGCATATAAAGGAAAGGATGGGACTGGAACAAAAGTGGTGTCTAATTTCTGGCTGAGTTTTGTGGTTCATACTGCTGCAATGACTTGCTCTGAAAAGGAGCCAGTACTTCTGGAAGTGTTACAAGGTCTTTTTACTTAGCCCGGGTAAAGATTTATGTTCATTGCTGATACTATTGAGGTGATTTAATGGTTCTATATTATTTTCTCTGTGTGAATGGACTTGCAGTTCATAGACCAAGTCTTTTTTGTGTATTTCTTTAATGTTCAAAGTTAAAATTTTAACAGAAGTTTATTTTCTGGGAAAGGAATGAAATGAAGTGGGATAATGCTAATTTATCCTAGATTCATCCAGCCAGTATTTCAACAAGAAACCACTTCAGCTTTTTGCATGTGAGCGTACTATTCCAACTGACTCTTGAGTGGCACTTTAAATCTATATGCCTTAATATCACAGCTAAGCTGAGGGAGTTGGAGCTTGTACCGAGTGCCCTTCTGAAAAGAATTACCAGGATTTACCTAATGATTTCTGTCCTTTGTCGGCTTGGGAAGAATTATTCTACCATTTTTGAAATGTGAGACTAATAGAAACACCTACTTCTCTGGGTACATTTGTACATTACCTAGAGATTTTTAGCTTTCTTTGGCCATGTACAAAAGAAAGTATCAGACATTGTCATGCTTGGACTTAAATTATGAAGGGATAATGATAGAAAAATATGGGATATTGTATGGAGAGTTCTGCATCTACCACAGAGAGGTTCTGGTAACTTACCGATTACTATAGTTATTTTACGGGAATCCTCTTCCACAAAATGTACATATGTACAGAGATGACAAACTTTACCCAATTATAGCTATAGGTTGCATCATACTGTAAGGGTGCCCAGACTCGCAATGTTCTTATGAAATGCCCAGGGCTCCCACATTATTCTGGCTTTAACATGCTAGTACTTTGAGTGAAGTTTGCCTTTTAGATACATTTCACTGTCCTGTTTGACTATAGTAACCAGTTTGGAGGTTTATAGCACTGAATTTTGAAGATTGTTTTTATTTTGCAGTGCTTATTTGCACCTTTTTAATAGTTGTGTCTCAGGAAAGACTTTTGCATCTGGTTCATATGAAGGCATTAAATCTGGTCAGCTGTTGTGCTTTCAAGTCTTGTGCAAAAGGTATATATGCAGCCAAACGCAAAGGGAGTGATGAGGAGTAACAGCCGTGGAGAACGTAGAAGTAGGGGTGAACCAGCTGCTGGTCTGCTTCCCTTTAAGAAAGAAGAACAGAGCTGCTTGGAGAGAGGATGTCTCTTGGCTGACGGAAGGAGAGTAGGTGAGGAGTATCTCATGAGCACAGGGTATCCTGAAGTCTCTGGAGTGTGCAGGAAAGGTGATTTGTGTGATGTCTGGGACCATGCTGTTTGGATCAAATCTGAAACATCTCCAGTACTTACGTGAGGAAATTTATAAAGTATGCAGTTGGGAGTTGTTTCGGATCACAAAGCACACGTATCAGATTAAGGGTGAGGCAAGCACCAGTCTTGCTGGGGCAGCACAGGAACACAGCCATATCAGAGGCAGGGTCCTACACAGACCGCCAGGGGCCTCTGGGGAAGGCTGGAGTCCTGCTAACTTTCCATGGAAAATCTAAATGCTTGCTAGAGGTGTTTTTATGAGATAACTAACAATAATGCTGCCTTAGTGTGAATAAATCATAAACAGAAAATGTCTGACCTTGAAGGCAGCGGGGGAAGAAATACCAATTCAGAAAAAGTCTTCAGTGCAATTAATTTTCATTCTGGGATTAATCATGTTTATAGGTCTGATCCATCGTCCAATGAGGCCAATGAAAATACATTTGCTTCTATGGATCTTCAATCAGGTAATCTATTTGTGAAGTGTACTCTTGATTGGGTTTCTGCTGTCCCACGACAGTCAAACTACTCATATACTGGAATATCCCAGCTATTTTTGTGCAATGAACCAAGTCTACAATGCAAATGTGTTAAAAGTCAAAATTGTAGAACAGCCATATTGTTGAAAACAGGGGTACTTTGATAGTCTCATCCAAAATTAGAGCTCCCCCTGAAACCTCTCCTTTTTGCATTTGTGGGCAATATCCTCCAGATGATATGCTATCTTTTTCTTGTCTTCCTTTGAGCACTCAACACATTTTAAATGGTACAACGATACGTAGCAAACATTTCCCCTAATGCACTAAACATTTTCTGGCAAAGTTTAAAAACTCTAAAGCTCCTCCTTGTTTGAAAAGTGCCTGTTACAGTGTTCCCTTGTGAGTGGGACATATACAGTGGCATAAACCTTACCTAAAAAATGTCTAAAGATAAGCCTAAGAAGAATGTGTACTCATTTACACGTACAAGAAGTCACAGCAGCTGCTAGTGTTCAGACGCATTATTATTTCTCAAGAAAATGTTTGCAAACAGGTTTCTTTTTCGTGTAGTCAGCCCAAGATACTGCATACAGGAAAGATTTGTTGCTATCAAACCATCATACTGACAGCGCAGCTGCTGCAGCAAGGAGCCAAACTGGAGGTAGATCTTTCACATGGGACTTGTAGAGGGGGGTCCAAATCCAGGGCAAATCAGATAGAAAATATGCAAACAATCGTTATGATAAAATAGATTTTGTTTGAGGATCTGGTACAAATTTGCATCATGTGAAAAAGCTCCCTCACTATATAGGAATCTGGTGGGGGGTGGTATTTTTCTATATCTGTATAATCTTGTCTGCCTAGGGAAGTCTGTGGAATTAAATGTTTGGGTCGATGTTTAATTCTACAGCTTAGTCAGTATTGTTGTCAGAGTAGTAGATCTGTGCAAAATTCGAGCTGCGCAACATGCTGGTTCACAGAAGAATCTACTATTCCATCTAACTCAAATAAAAGATTTACTGAAAACCCCTGAAGGGATACGAATATCTTCAGAATGCTCATTCACTCTAAGTCAATTATAGTAAAGGATCCTACTATCGAAACCCACTCTGCACAGCCTTAGCATTGTAGGCTGGGATAGTCTCAGAGGCATTCACTCAGTTTAATGTTAGTTAAAGGTGAGCGTTATCAAGTTTGAATTAGCAGATAAAAGAGATTCAAACTAAATCCAACACTACTGAGAACTTTGCAAATACTAAACATAAAGCTTTAATCTCCACAGTTTCAATTGATTTAAGCCTAAATATACTTGTAATATACGGGCTCTGTTGAAAGAGTATGCAGAACAGGGGAGAGCATTGCCTGGTCTGCTAAAAGCTTGATCGCTAGCCTGCCTACACCAGTTTCACCATGAAATACAGTGTTTCTAAAATGATGTATGTAATTAGAGACATGCTGTCAGGTTTGGAATTGAGACAGAATGCAGCAGGGAGTGTGGAAGAACTCCAGTTACAGGTTTATTCTCAAGCTGAGCTTTTCATTCTGGGGAAAAATAAAAAATGCTGATGTAAAGATGAAATTCATTTCACCTTTATCAAAGCTGAAGTGTGCTCAAGGCAGGGAAGATCCACAGAGACTGCAGATGCAGCTTAGATGCCCTCAGAGCATGGGACCAAGAAGACGAATCGCAGTGCAGTCCCTTGCCTGCCTTTTCTCTGCATTACTGTTTTAGCTCTAGCGTTTGTTCCATCACCTCCTTTTTGCCAAGTGTGTGATGTGTCATGGCCGTGAATATGTGTGTGTAACATCCATGCAGCCTATCCTCTTGTCCTCCTTTGGCTTGCCTCCACTTTCCTTTCCCAACCCATCTCCTGCAGAGCTCCTTCCGATTTGGCAAGGCATCCTTTGGTGTCTTGCTGCTCCAGCCTCAGCAGATCCTAAGTGTTACAGTTGGAAAGGGATTTTAGTTGGCCTTCAGCTATACAGCTAAATTTCTCAGGATGTGGTTACAAAAAGAAAGCACCCTAGAAAATATGAGGAGATAAAGCTGACAATGTGCTTGGGTATATCACCATTTGTAGCATACGTTAGACGGGAGCAGCATGCAGTCAATTCTGCCATCTTGCTCTCCACCCATTTTTGAGATCACTTATGAATATGTTGAAGTCCTATTTGTGAACACAGGAGTTTCAGTGTTATATGTTGTGAAACTGTTATAAATTTTCTGCTTTTTCTGTTTATTTTCATGTCTAAGACTGACCCTTACTTTGTTTTCAATTCTTTCCTGCAAACTCTGGAGAAAAAAAAAAGAAGAAGAAGAAGAAGAAAGTAGAACCCAATACTTAATATATTAAGGAAAAGAGTCTTAAAATATTTTTTGAAAAAAATAATGTTTCACTTATTACCATTATCATTTTGATGTATTGGACTGATTTAGTGATGTAAGCAGAAATGTGCGTAAGTTCATAAAAACTTCTTATTCTTACTCTCTCTGTGTTGCTCCATTGAGCACGCCATAATTTACAGATGTAGTCCTTTCTGTTGTGGCTGAAAAGTCACATAACCATTCCGTCTAACTTGGCTCAAAGTTATTTGGTTCTATAGTACTATATACCAAGTACTATAAAACCTGATTTGGAACATGAATAAGATAAATACTTGTCGGAACTTCGTTTTCAGACAATGTCATGACAAGTATTTAACAAGTGATTAAAACAGAACTGAAAGGTTTTTTTTTTTTTTTTTCTTTTTTTTTTCCACAACACCATGGGGCTAATTTCATGTCTTCAGTCTAATAATTCAGATTCATGGTTTAATGCAGAAAATGATAACAGCTTATTGGCAGCAGAGCATTATTTATCCTTCTAATAATCTTTCAGGCTTTAGGTTTCTGGTTTTCTTAATACAATGCTGAGTCTTTTCTTATGTCAGTGATGATACAACAAATACACGTAACTCGTGCACACACAATCCTTGTCTTATTCCTTCTTAGCCTGTGTTTCGCGAGGGTCGTTATATGTATTTATGCTCATGTTAAGAACATGCGCTTGGAAGTTCACCTAGTATTGAACAGTTTTCAAATGTTGGCCTCAGATTTTTCCTAATGGGAAAAACACTATTTTTAAAAGACATTTATTTATTTTTTTGCTTCTCATTAGGAAAGGTTACTCCTCTGATGATGCAAATCCCTTGGGAAACCTATCTTGTTCCAGAAATATTTCTACTGTCATTAGAAATGCTGATGGAATCTGTGTAAATCATAAAATGTTCAGTTAGTGCTCTGTAAAAGGGAAATCTGTATTTCATTATAGCAGTTTCATTTTTTAAAAAAATATTTATCTTGAAGAGAAGCCTTGCAAATGGTACTAGATTCAGTTCATCAAACTTCCAGTTTCTCTGAAAAATACCAGTTGTTACAGCACAATACCAGCTTTGATCCATTAGCTGTTAGAGGAATTCTTATTTCTGATTGCAGGATGATCTGTATTATTTATATTCCTGAAAGGTTGGCTGTGGTGAAAAAAAGCAAGGATTATAATGATCTGAGTAGCTAAGGCCAAACTTTTCCTTAACTGGCCTGCATTAGTATTGTGTAGAAAAAGAGCTGCTATTGCAGAAAAACATGATAAATGAAACTTCAGAACATTCAACTGTGTACATAAACAGTCCTGAGAAACGTTGAGCGGGGACCCCTACTTGCATCACACTTGGGTCTGTTAGGCTCCTGGTTCTCCTCTTTCTTATTTTTCATTTTTAAGTCATCACAATATGTAGTTTAGTCAGACCATACTGGCACACTCTAACAGTTATTAAAGTTTAGTCAGTGGTTTTGTATTAGAAATGTTCTATTTTTAGAAGTTTCTAACTAGACTATAAAAATAACTTCGGAAAGACTTGGTGTTAGAATGCCTCTGCACAGGCATTGTGTTAAAAGTGTAATTGAAAATAGCAGGCTGTGTTTGGAAATGAGTAAATGCAACTAATTAATGTAACAGCACTGTAGTCACCCTTTCCGTACTTCACTTTCCTATCAAAGCAGTATCTCAATAAGATTTTAATTGTACATTTATTACACTGCTCTATTTATTTCTTTATTTATTTCCCCCTGTAACTTGATCCACTTACAGCCCTCTGTCAGGGTAAAGAAGTATTGTTAAAAATGTGCAGGTTAGATGAGTGGTGGGTTTTTCACACACAGCCATGGAAACTAGTATCTTGGTCTTTCCAGTAGATACTTGGAGGTGTTTTCTGGTCCTCTGTACTTTTCCGGATGCATTTATAAGAGTCTACAGAAATGAAAAAGTTGTGAGGAACTGTTTTGAAGGCCCTTGGCCATCCCTTGCTTCTTCTGCAAGGATGTTGGCAGGAGGAACGGGGCTTGAGTGGAGCTGTGCCAGCACTTGGACGGTGAATGAAGATTAGAGCACCATTAGCCTTTACTAAACTCATAAAATATCTACAGAGTTTGGAGAGGAAAAGAGAGCAGAAAGGAGCCCCGCAATCTAAATTTTCCCTGTGTCTAAATAAATCCAAATGTGTTGTGCCTATGGGGCTTTTCTTTTTTTTTTTATTTGAAGGAGGCTGTGGAGAAGGGGTACAACTTGCGAGTGTCGTGCCTATGTCACTAGAAGGCTGCCAGCTCTGTTTTGGTTAGGTGGCTTTTTGTCTTTTCTGCTGTCTTCTCATGTTGGCCTGATTCTTCACAGCAGGGTGGCACAGACAACAGAGGAATGGATGTGCTTCCTGGATCACTGAAGCATAATTGCTGTAAGCAATAAACTAGCTCCTGTTGCTCACATTTGGTACAACAGGCAGCAGGTCGTTTAAGCAACAAAGTCACCTACCTGGGGTCTATTTTTTCCAGATAGCCTACAAAAGATGTCACCTGGTAGAGGAACCAGAAAGTTATAAAAAAGGATAACAGACCATTTTTGTCAGTTTAAGCCGAAGAAGAGATATCTGCTGCAGGAGCTCAGCAGGGAGGAAGGGAAACAGAATACAAACAGACCTGGAGGGAAGAATAAGGTAAAACGAAGGGCACAGTATTCAGGTATTAGGGCTGGATTCAGCTCATCTAACTTAGTTGCTAAACTTTCTGGTACCCATTGAAGCAGCCCTATAGTAGGTGCTTTAGATCCCTCTCCAGTCACTGGGGGAGGCAGTTGCTTATGGAGATTTCCAGAGAAAGATCACATCTGTGTGAGGTGCTGCATGCTGGGTGGGTGGGATCCAACCCTTGGCAGATTAACAACCTTCAGTAAAAAACTTATAATTTGTCCTTTAAGTAAAGTGTGTGTTTCAACTCCTTGCAAAGCTTTCGTATACATGCATACACAACTACCAATGGGCTAACATGTAAAGATGGAAGGCTACTATTTCTGTCATGTGAGAGGAGTCTGAGAATTTGGTACTTTGCCCTGGGAAGTGCAACTACATTTTGAGTTCTTGTTCTCAGGTGGTGATTTGTAAGACAAAGGATGTGCTCTTTGGGAATATGCCACAGGGATTTAGAGGGTTCTAGACAAAGCTTATGCTCCAGAGGCTTGCAAGAGCTACATATGCAAAGGCTGGGTTCCCAGAAGACCATCTAAGCTTTCAACAGAGGGTGCATGATTAGGTCTTGTCCCTTGGGCTATAAGAGTCTCCGTCTCCTCCATGTGTATTCAACATTTATATTCTTTTGGGCTTGTTTTCTGTTTTCTTTTTGTATGGAGAAGAGAAATTGAGAAGTTCCTTGCTATTAACTTGAGTGTGAGAGTCTGAGAGTCTCTAGAATCTATCTTTAAAACACATATATTTATAGATTCTTTAAAATATTTTTCTGTAGTTTGTAAGGGTGTAGTTACATGCATATTTTCCTCAGCAGAAAAGCAAGTTTAAACTGTACCCTCAGGCAAATATAACATCTGTAACGAGACTGCTGTAAATTTCACAAACAATGTAAATTGCATATTTACAAGGAGTATACTCATTTTAAGACTAAGGAGAGGTTAGTACTGAATTATGTGTGGAAGTATCTATTAATCTAAATAGCAATAGATGATCTCAAAACAAAATACTTTTCCAAACTTGAAAAAAAAAAAAAAAAAAGCCTGGCAGACACACACAAAAACAGCAAATCTGTTTGAACATTTATGTTTCAGTGACATGCTGGCTGCTGATCACTTTGTCCCATTCTGAATTGAGCACTCTTTCAGAATAGAAGAATGAAGAAGTCACCAACATTTAGGTCTCAAAAGGCATATTTCCAAGGTGTGGTAGGACTGTCATTCAGCTACTTCCTAACCAATTACCTATACATTCTTTGTTCACGGAATTAAATATGCACTGTTCAACTGTACTCAAAAATCTCTTCCTCCCTTTTAAAAAATAACATGCTTCTGCTTCTAGCACTTGTGGACAGCTTTTAAAAATATGAACTGAGTGTAAATTCATGTAATGTTGTTTTCGTGAGTTAAGAAAGGAGTTGACTGAGAAACCCTGGAAACTACCGAAATACCAATGCACTGACTCTTGCAGAAATACGTAGTTAATGTATGTCTCCTAGAATCCAAATATATATCTGTGACTTGTCAGTTTCCAGCAAATCTCAACTTGAATGCAGTCAGCTGCCAAGATCTTCATCTTCCTGTTCTCCACCCTGTTCCACACTCTGCAAGCACAGGAAAATGGCCGACTAGGTAAGAGCTGAAAATATCTTCTTCTCCATCCCAACAGTAATCATTGAAAAATGTACCTGGACAATGTCTGGTAGCAGGCTGTTGGGCCTGTTTTTAAAAGAGTTCTCCTGCAGAGGATGAGTAACTCCCAGTGTAAAAAAAAAATAAATAAATAAAATTAAAGATTTTTCTGCTTTATCAGAGTGGTGCAGGATGCTGTGGTCTTTATTCCAACATTTAGCTTTGCTTGCTTAGGACAAAATAGGGACAGGATTGTGGTACTTCAGTTTTAACCCTTTGCTCTGCTCATATAAAACTGTAGCTTGACTCAGGAAGGCAGTTCTCTGCTCCTTTATTGCTAACATTTCAGTTATACTGTAGTGACTGTGTTCACTAATACTATGTGGGAGAAGTCATATGAATAAAGAGGCTCTGGGTAAAATTAGAAACAAAGCCAGGGAATGCGATTACACTACAAAAAGCTATAGGTCCACTCTAACGTGGCCACTGGAATCATAAAATTGGGTTTTGTTCAAGTTTGGTGTTGAAAATTCCAATTTCCTGTTTCTCTATGAAACCAAGCCACATACATTTTCGTTTGAGAAAGAAAAAAAAAATAAAAGACCCATCGTGTCCACATAGTTTCTAAATGATATTCTGCAAGTGGATTTAAATAAATTCAAGAGTTTCAGCACTGTTGCTGCCCAAGTTCCCAGCACCTTGGCTCTCCCTCAGTGTGACAGGCACGATGCTGCAAACATGGGGTGCAAACCAGGAGGTGACAGGGCTAGAAGGTCTCCCCCAGCCCTTCCCAGTCCTGCCAGAGCCCAGGGAAAGGGAGCTCCTCTCTGGAGGAGGCCCCGGGAATTTCTGATCTCCTCCAACAATTAGTCCTGTGTGTCTGGCAGCAGTCAGAGATGAAAAAAAGAAATTGCACCATCTCAAAGTCATTTTCTGTTGCTAATGGTCTGTTTTTGCAACTTATATAACAGGACTAGAAAGCAGTATAGCATTCTTGTTAACACATATGTCTTGACCCCTTATTTATTTCTTGGCGTTGAACCTTAATTGGTTTAATCATTTTCCATCAATTTCCTGAATATTTATTGTGAATAATCTTCCAATGTTTTAGTTCTAGCACTTTATTTCTACCCTGGTGCACAACTCTAATTAGGCTTATTGGAAATTTTTTAGCTGAAACCCTTTTTTCCCAGCAAAACCCACAGCTGGCTAAGAACTGTGTCAGCCTATAACATTGTTTTCTTCCATATGGTTTCAGAGTTGATAGCTCCATCACGAAGTTTAATCGGAAGGCTGATACCTGCTTCTGGACAAAGAAGGTCTCCACACGGGAAGGGTTTTGTCTCTTCCTCTTCTCCCTGCCCCAGGTAGTCAGAAGTTAAACATGTTTGCATAAAGATCAAACTATGTTAAAATAACATTAAATCATGAAAAGAGTATTAGTGTTCACTGCTGCATCCACAGCACATACCACTCACATAAGACCAGGCTTAGAACATCCAATTAAAAAAAAAAAAAAAGTAAAATCTAACGTTTTGAAACAAACACTGAAAATAGCATGTCTATAGAGTTTATTGTCTTTGTTTCTACATCATTATGATTACACTGTACCAGAGCGTATATCCTTTGCTTTTATCTAGTTTACTAGGAGATTCAGATTGCTCTGTGCATCTGACCTTTCCTCTTCATTATTTTACAGTCCACCAATCTTTGTGTCATCAGCTAATTTGATCAGCAATGATTTTCAGTTGTTTTTTTTTTTTTTTCTGTCAGGTTCCTGAAAGGTCCAAAACACAATCTGTGCAGGACTCCATCAGCAACACTCTCATAAGGTACTGAGTCCCTGTTTACAATTACATTTTTAAACCTATCAGCCAGCTCTTAATTCATTCAATGTTGTGTCTGCTATATTGATTTTACATCGTTTGAGTTTCCTAATCAAAATATTGTCTGGTACTAAGTCAAATGCTTTACAGGAATGTAAGTATATTACATTATCACTATTACTTTTATCAATTGGTTTTGTAACCTCATCAAAAAAGATAGGAAATGTTCTCTGACAAAGTCTATTTTCCATAAATCCAGGGTGATTGGCATTAATTGCATTATTCTCCTTTAATGCTCTATTAATCAAATTCTCTCTTTTCCTGTTTCATTTTACCATGGACTGAAGTCCTTCTGACAGCCTTATTGTGGACCCAGGTCTCATTAATCCTTTACAGATATTGCCACAGCACAATTTTTCCTTTCAGCCATCTGGAACATTTCCAATATTCCAAGAATTACTGAAAATTGACTTTAGCATACAGATAGATGTGGGGAAAGGGACACACGAAGCATTATTTTTGTTCCTTTCTTTCTCAGAAAAGATAGCAGGGCCATTACCATTTTCCTAAAAGTGCTGTGTCCAGCATGAAATCACAGCAGAAGAGATGATATAAGAAGTTCTTGTTTTTTTTGCAGAAGGAATCACTTCTCTGGCAGCCTGCCCACTTCTCCTGGCCAGTGGGGTGAAAAGCCAGATGAAGTCAAATGTCTGCCTTTGCAGCGCTCCCTGCAGCTATCCATTCCCAAAGATCACAGTTGTGGGACTGCCTGTGAGGAGTAGAAAGACTTCTTGGAACAAGAGCAGGTTTGCCTTTGAAATCACAAAATATCTGAATTTGCACAGGGTTTATCCCATCTTTAAGGTTGCTTTGTAAGAGTTTTTGATTTAAGTGGAGCAGGCTGATTAAATAATATATTGAATTAAATAAAATGAAGTGTCTGAGAAGTTCACTGTGCCATTGGACTTGACAAGGGCTATGATTTCTTTTGGGGAAGAAGAATCAGTTCGTCAATTTGAACATCCTGAAATATCTGCAGTGAGGCAGAAAATAAAGCAAGTAGTCCTGAAGCACTTCAATTTTATAGATCTTTGAGTTGAAAATTCTTTTTTTGCTTTCTGAAAGATTATTTCTGGCACTCCTTCCTGCAAGAAAATGGAGTGAGTGGGAGCCGCAGAGCCTGGGAGCGTTACATAGGCTGCGTGTTGAAAGTCAGCGTCAGCTACTGACATGCGAACAAGACACTGCTGGGCAGCCCAAGGCATCATAGCTCTGATGTGGGCAGAGCATTTGCTGCCATCCTCAGGACTTGGGGTTTCCTAGATCAAAAATTACATGACAAGAAAAACAAGTCATGATGAAGTACTAGGAGGCAAATAAGTGACAGCCACCCTGATGCACTACTCGAGTGTTTGTATGGAAGAACTGGACAGCTGAAGTGACATTAATATGGGAGGTGTTGTGAAAAGTGAACTTAATAAAATGTTTTCCATTTCCCTTGATTTCATTTTATAAATTGAGATTCCCCCATCACCACCCCACATTTTCTGAGGGATCGGGAGTGAGTCAGTACAACTTCCTAGAGCACTGCGGAGTTCTGCAGAAAGTGCCCCAAAATGGGTTTACATGGCTTTTTGCAGGTGAGGGCAAGCAATTTCAGGCCATACCCCAGGAAAGAGAAGTCCATATCACCTCTGAACTGGAAGCCATGGACCACTGGTTAGACTGGGGCAGAGCCTGAATCAATAAACTTTGCAGAGAGGCACTTTTGTCTCACTCTTGGACTCCACCGCTCATAACTGAGTGGTTTATAAGGTACATTTAACTTAAAAGCTATTGCAGCCATTATAAAGAATCAAGTCAAAGACTCTCTAGAGTGTTTTAATCAGATGATTTTGAACTGGTTAACTTCTTAATGAAGAAATATTGCTTTCAAAATGCTAGACTATTCCATTTTGTTAGTGTAACGGTGCAAATCAAAAAAAATTCTTTTGATTTAGCATAGTTTTACACAGAAAGGTTCGATTCTTAAACAGCTACAGTTTATTGGAAAAAAGATATGAACAGCAAATTTCAAATTGTCCAAAATGATTTTCTGTGCGAGCTTTCATAAGGCTGCATTTTCATGATTCAAAGTGAACTTTTTCTGCCAAACCTGGAAAATCTATTCCTATTTTCTGATCAGTCAGCTTGAAATGTACTCTTACTGTAGTGTAATTCATAAGACCTTAGCAATAGTAGAGTATTTGGGTAGAGAGGAAAAACTAGCCAGAGAAAAAGGTATGTGTCTAAAAGGAATGGGTAGTGTGTGATGCCAAAATGCAAGCATTACCCATTTTTCAAGGTTTACTTTGAAATTCACAAAAATTACATGGCTTCAACACATACTGAGTCTAAAAAAGTTAGAGAATATTGTGGTTGCTTCACATATCTTCCATCGAGGTGCAAAACTGCAATGTGACAGACAATTCACATTGACAATGAAGACTTCCCATGCATTTCTTGCTATGTGGTCTTCACTATTTGGTGAAAAACTTGAGGTGAAAGCAAGCTGCATAACACTCTTGCTGTGCAGCCCCTGAATAGAGACAATCAGTCATCACAGCAAAGTTTGTGCAGAGAAATAATGCTAAAACAGCAGTCCTGGAAATTCAGCTGTGCATTTAGAGAATTGAAATTGCTACACATTTAGACAAAACTGACCAGCATGTTCTCATGAATGAAATAAAAAGCTTTCCAAAGTGTTGGCTGTGATTTTATACTGTTTGTGTAATTGCACTAGACTAAAGGAAAATCTAAGAAATACCTGCACTGCCATTTCATATAACTATTCTTTACTGCTTGTTACAATGTAGATGGGTTGGGGTCAAATTCATAATTTTCCATCTGGTTATTTGAAGAGAAATGGTTTTACCTACTGTTATTTCATAGCTAGGCTGGTTGGATTGGATGAATATCTAAAACTGTAAAGACCATGCAAAGACCTGAGGTTCACTTTTCTAGTGGAAGATACAGTTGCCTCTCATTATAGGCATCTTCCATAAAGGCAAATGTTGCCATCCCTCTAGCAACATATCTAGAGAGGCCTTCTGTTAGAGACGAATGATCCCTCTCTTAGGGAAAGCTGTTTCCATAACATAGTGCCAATATCTAAAATGTTTTTTTCTGTACTTTGCATCAAGTATTGGAAGGGACAGAGCTGAGGAATGCACCACAGCATGTATCCATTTGTCATTTCTCCCACGGAAATGATGGAAAATGAAGTTGAAAATGAAACCAGAGATTCAAGTCAGCACTCTGCTGCTTGGTGCATTTGTTCTTGCTGCTAGTTTCTGAAGACCTGCCTATTATGCAATTTATTTGGTCAGTACACAAAAGAAGAGATTCAGAATATATATTTTAAAAAAAACAAACTTATTAGTATTCAAATGCTACCACTTGAAAAAGTCTTGCAGTTGCTTATTTTTCTTTACTAGCTGCCTTTCTTCCCAAAAGATACTCTATGCTTTATCTCCCAAACGCTGGTTACACACAGGAAGCAGATCTATGCATAAGTGAACTCTTCTTCCCTAATCTGAACAGTATTCAGCATTTGAAAACCCCCTAGTTAGCAATATATTTGTGAGGACAATCGTGGAACCACTAATATAAATCAGCCCATGAAAGCTCATTTATTTTCAATTCAAATAACAGGACTTCGGCAACATGTTTCTCCCTTGTTTTTTATGATATTGTTTAGCCTTATTCAGATAGGAAAAGGAAACCTGCTTGAAAACATACAGAGTCTGTAGATGAATAAATAGATTCTGATCTTGAATTATTTTCTTATACCCTACTACCTTTCTTTTGATAATTTGATGTGAAATTCCACCATTCAAAAGGTGGAATTCATGAGGTTGCAAAACTAGGAGAAATGGTGATCGGGATTCACAGTTACAATATTAGTTGCTTCAGATGGCATGAGCCAACAAGGCTGGTCGTTCTTTTGGTTAGTATCTTCTAGAGTGGAGGGAAATTTTAGGATAAAATACTAGGACAATGGTTGAATCTCTTGGGAAAGCCATATAAATTCATTAAAAGTCATTATGCATCCAACACACTTTTTTGTTTAATTAAAAAAATGCAGAACGTATAAATCCAAGTTAATTTTCTTCTCTTTCTATTCTGCAACTTCCCCTCTCCCCCCTCCTTCTTTTACCTCCTCCTGCCCCAAGCCTAAGAAGAATGGAAAATCTTGCTGAGATCAGTCCATTATAAGAAGATTGCATATAGATTAAGAAACAGAGGATTTGTGGAGGACTCAAATTTGCAGAAGATTGAAGACTCATTTAATGGCACTTGGAAGCATTTTATGGATTATATATACAAAACAGATGTTACATCTTAGAAAAACTGGTAATTCATTGTTATTGCCTACTTGACTATGGGGTGGGGGAAAGACTACATTTTGTAGTATTGTGAACTAAGACTATTTTTTTTTTTCACACAGTAGAGTTGCTTTTGTTCCTTTCCTTTTCTCTGTTGGGATGTGTGTTCTCAATTACAGAATATAGCACCTCTTATGACAAATAATTTTTTTTTTTTTTTCAGAAAGAGAACAATTATTCAAAAGCCACCAAGAACAATGAAGAACTGGAGTAGGAACACAATGGCTAAATGTTCTAGAAAAGCAACCTATTATTTAAGTAGAAACCACAGAAATATTGGTAAAAACCATGTTAACTCTCCTTTGGGAATAATATATCATTTAGCTGATGTGAAACAGAACTGAGGTTTATGCCTTCTCTGTACTGGAGTAATAAGGAACCTTGCTAGGTCTTCACTTAAGCCAGAGGAAAAATGACCTGTTTGTCAGAATAACATCTATGAACCTTAATCTTTCCGAGGATGCCCTCTGCATGGCTGCTGCATATGGAGTCTGGGATGCACTGTCTCCAGAGATTCTTCTATCTGTAACGATTATCTTGTGATCTGCTTTGTGAGCTTTTCTCTGATATTTCACACAGGGTCTGTAGGGCCAAGGCTGGGAGATCCCTTTGGGTTCTCACTTTAAGCCCAGAGCCACCATGGGAAGAAGTCTGCATGTTTTATCGCAACGACCATTTCTCCTTCAAAGGCCTTGCTACCCCTCCACTTTTCTTAAGGCAATTTGTATATCCCAGGGAGCTGGCAGAGATCCTCAGACCCTTCAGAAGCCAAGGACTGTGTCTTGGGACGTTAGAATTAAAACAAAGTTAATTTATTGCTTAGATGCAGTGAATTAAAGGCAAGTGGTTCTTCAAATTTCTGTTTTCTGTCTTTATACTTGCATTTCCCCACACTAGGTTTGCTCTGTGAGTTTCTTTCTCAATTATGCCTTTTAACCTAGCTAAGACTGTTACTTGACAGCTTGCCTTTTTTTGAGTACTGCCATTTATTCCTTAGATTTGCTGATCTCTGTTTAAGTATGTTGAACATTTAATTTGGAAGATCTGATTTTTATCTATGACTTTTAACAGCCAATAGCTTATTGCTGGTGCACAGTGGCTAGCTGTCAGTAGCTAATTTCTGTATTCCTAACCCTTTTAGGTACAGAAATGAAGGTCTTAAAAGAAATATATTATATGCAAGTTTTCCTTTCTTTTTTAAAGGAGGACTTCTTTGACATATTTTTCTCAAGATTAAATTCAGTTATAGTACACGCCAACAATAGGATGTGTTTTCTTTGCATGACTTCAAATATTGTAGACTTTGAAGGGGAAAAGAGGAAAAAAAAATGGTTTTGGAATTAGGACAGAAAAAGGAGAATCAGAAAACACATATTCCGTTTCTTCATTAACATTGAATTGGAGTTTAACCAGTCCAAGACCCTAACCTCTCTGTCTTTGCACTTACATTTATTAACTAGACTTCTTTTCGGTTTGTCTTCTGTATTTAGCTTTTTAGATTTTTATTATTATTATTATGTGAGATGGTTATCGCTTATTGAACATATATCAAGGGCAAAAGAGCATTTTGGACATTTAAGCATGATTTTACTGTGTATTATTTATTATGTATGGAGACTTATGGATTTCCAAAACCAAACCACTGCATAGGTTCTCCAGACATTGCTCGTGTAGTTAAAATATGTTTCTAAAAATGCCACTTTGCTCCTGTTAATGGTTGTTATAATCATATTTTCCTAATATTTATGGGAAAAGAACCCTCCCAAATGACTGAAAAGGCTCAGTCTACTTCAGAAGAAAGAAAGAAGGGAATTTGTTTGGACCCACACTAGTAATTAAGGGTTTCAGTAGGGTTTTTGTTGTTGTTATTTGCATGTGGCCATTGTAAATAGCTGTGGTAGTTTATTTGCTTGAGTTGGAAAGTAGCCTAGATGTAGTGAAAAATTTTAGGGTGGTTATAGCTTGATGGAGATACAGATGGGGGCTGTGGGCCTCACAAAATGACTGGAGAGGGGAGAGGGAGCAGCAAAAACAGCCAGAAAATGTTATGTTTGCCAGTTCACAGCTCCTGCTGCACAGGAATTATAGATGGAAAGAAGAAACACCTGTAGCAATTCATGCATTCATGGATGGCCTGCAGGGCTGCACTCCAGGCAGGCAGGGTGGGTTCCCTTAGCAAAAGAGAAGCTTTCACTAAAACAGGGGCTGAAGAGGTCCAGAAGCCTTCTTCAGTGCTTAGTTGAGGTTGCATGTTCTACTGGATGAGTGAATCACTAAAACAGTTCCTTTTCTCAGTAAGAAGTCCTGTGCAATATGTTACACATGAATCATAAAGACAGCTGAAGAATTAGGTAGTCTTGAAGTTGTCGAGTAATCAAATATGAAAGATTTTAATCATAAGGGCTTTTTGTCTAGTATCTCAGACAAATATATATATTTTTTCTAAATTAGCACTCTCATCCTGTGTAGGAAGTTATTGAGAAGTGTCTACAGAAAGTTACTCCCAAATTACTTTTTTTTTTTTCACTTGGGTATGCAAGTGCTGCTGTAAATTTCTTCAGTAACACTTGTGATGAAATACATAACCTAGCTGAACTGGAACCCAAATCCAGCCAGTGCATCTGATTTTGCAGTGATTTACAGGGCTAAGTATGATATCAGTTTGACATATAACCTGGTGTACCACACTGAAAATTGCTGAAGGAGGGTGGAAAAAGTAGATTATTTAACTACCTTTGATATGCTGAAGAAGTACTGGCATACCAAAGCAGATTACCCTGGTCCTGGGGCCAAAGAGCTGACAGAATGGCCTGTTCCATGGTCTATACTGGCAGGAGAGTCAACTCTTTGGGCTTCCTGGAAGTCTGTCAATTCTCCAAAGCAAGAATGAGCTAAGGCTGATCTCTTCTTGAAATATTTGCTGAGCTTGAAGATCAAATTTTCTCAGCTGGTGCTGCAGGACCACAGTTTTTTTTGTCAGTCCCTACACCACCTCCTTGTACTTCAAACTCATTCAGTACCACTATCATTTTGGTTTGGGAATCTATTGCAAAATATATCAGGTTAATTTCGGGTAAGCAAATGAGANTTTTTTTTTTTTTTTGTCAGTCCCTACACCACCTCCTTGTACTTCAAACTCATTCAGTACCACTATCATTTTGGTTTGGGAATCTATTGCAAAATATATCAGGTTAATTTCGGGTAAGCAAATGAGAAGAGCTTGACATCGTGATACTTGCCACCTCAACTTGAGGAAAAGCTGTGCAGTGGCAGTTGACCTTAAACTTGTTGCAGCAGAGGATAGCTGTCAACTTTCCCTTACATGCCCAGCTGGGTGTGCCAAGACCAAAAATTTCGCAGCAATCATAGCAACATTAAGTGTATTTTTTGTGCAGCAAAACACATCAAAGCAAGCAACACTAAGCTGCCTATGCAGACATATTTGATGGGCATAAGAGCATACTTTTTATTGTTTTAATTCTTGAAACTGTAGGCTTTACCAAATAGTTTTTCATACAACAATTTTCAAAGGAGGCCAGTTTGAGAATGAAAGTTACTCTTGCCTGAGACACGAGCTTCTTCTGGAAAAACACAGCAAAGAATTAAAAGACTGTTTCATTGTCACCTGGACAGTTAAAAATCTTAAGCAGCATCTGCTGGGGATTGCTCTGGTTATTCTGACTAATACTGCCATGCTAAAAACGATTGCAGTGTTATATTTACAGCCTGTCTCTGCTCCTGGACTACACAAGTAATTACTGCCTTATCTCATGAAATCAAGAGTGACGGCTGTTGAAGAGTTCTTTGTTTCATGGACAAGGGAGCAGTGGTGAAGAGGATAGAGGACTTTTACAACAGTATATCAGTATCTAGAAAAGCAGCTTCCTTTGCACTCTTTGTTTAAAAAGCATTAAGGTGCTGGGGATCAGCTAAAATTATTCCCAGCTGAAAGATGTAAGTAGCCCCTTAGCTGCACTCTGATTTTCCCAGAGAAGTCTAATGTGTGAAATAAGGCTTACAAGGACTACCAGGAGCAGCAGGTTTTGCTCTTTGCTGGCTCAGCCAAGGGTTAATTGTTTCTTTCTTTGGATTGCTTGAAAATAAAGCTAATTTAAAGGACTGCCTATCAAACAGGCTGCTGGCAGTTTATTTGTCTGGGCTGGTTGAACACAGAGCCTGTGAGGTCCTAAGCTAATTTATGGCTCTGTTAGTCAAAACTAACAACTTAAACTTTACCTGCAAGCTCACAAACACATAGTATAGCTTGTGGAGCACTGGGTTAGTATTTATGGTGGTGTATTCTGAGTAGCAGTCAGCTTCGTAAGTTCTGAGCCAGCTTTGGTTTCTATATCCTTTCAAGTTGTAAATCTCTGAGAGCTTGTTTTAGGAGCATAACTTCAACACAGCTATGTCTATCTCTGAAAGAACTGTCAGAGTGTCCTGCTCGTGTTTTGATAATAAAGTGTAGATACTTGTTCCTTTTTATTCAACAGTGAATGGTTACATGGGTTCTCTTTTCTGCACTTGTACTGTTATGACCATTCATAAGATGAGTGCTGCTGAAAAAGCATCAGTTTTGAGTACTCAGTTCTTCTAGAATTCACAATATCATCTCTTTTATTTTTTGTAATTCTGTTTAATCCATTAGGGTAACCTTATTCTTTATATCTTCTTTACATTTAAAATTGTCGCTTGTAAAAAATAGTAACTTAACTTCCCCTCACGCCAAATCTCCTTCTCATGCGAGTTTTGCTGGAACACATGATGACATTAGCAAGCCTTTTGGTGGGGTTAGTAACCCAGACATTTAGCATTTGAGTTCTAGATGTTTGAGTAATCAATCTCATTTAGCCTTACACACTTCCATACTACTACTTACTGGAAAGTAAAACCATAACATTCTAATAAATCTGTGAAACTGTAAGTCTGAACTTGAACCGGCTCCTCCTAGAAGCTGTGCTTAGAAAAATAGCCTTATTTTACTTGAGAACCTTACAGGTGAGGTTCAGATTGCTTAGATGTAGCTGTACAGAGGTTTCTTCTATAGCTGATGGGCTTGGCCAGAAAATGATTCATTTTCTCCTAAGGTAAGAGCCCAGCTGTGTAATATATTTATCTGTCTCCACTGTTTAAAGAGAGAGCTTAGATGATCATCTCAAGAAACATATACACTACCAAAGAGCTTAATTTTGCTGTTAGCTCCTGGGTCTGGCCCTTGATTGCCTGCATAATGAGTCACAGACTACTAGGTATAACCAGTCTTCAAAAACCTGCCAGAGAGACACATAAGTACAGATTTATGCATCTAACCCTAGATACCATTTGTAAAAGTCTTGTTCTAGTCATGTTAAATTGAAATATTAGTGACTAGAGTCAATTGGTTTTGGTTGGTTTATCTTTCAGTGTTTACAATCATAATACAGATTCAAGTTTTGCATTTGGCAAGTATCTTTTCTTTAATGACTCTAAAATGTGGATGAAAGGTTAGCTGTAATATTTAATTTTCCTACCTGATAAGAATGAAAAATATTTTCAGATGAAATTATAATAAATGTAGTAAAAGAACAGGCAATAGAAATTTGCTGTTCCAGGGGTCTTGCTCTTAGATTTTGTCTTATTTCTCCATAAAAATAGTTAGAAAATATTTTTCTAGCTGTCATTACTTTTCTAATGTAGAAATCTATTTTACAAATGAGATATTTTTCTTAAATTTATAAAGAGCAATTTCATAACTCTGGAGGACTTCTGCTATTTCACTTTTTGTTAAGATCACTTTATATTTACTCAGTACTTCAGGCTTCATTTATAGTACATTTATAGCAATTGAATAATGGAGATCAGTACATATCCGTGCTGAAAAGTGTGAAGATATTTTTCACCAGGATATGCCATCCCAGAAGATTTTGTCATTGACAGCATAGGCAGCTTTATTAATATCTATGACAGCATCTTGCTAACTGTACTTCACTGTTTGTTGTAAAGAAATGATAGTAAGGCCAAGGTTTCAAGCAAACAAATGAACGTGAACTCGAGTTTCAGAAACTTTTAGTGAAACCTCAAAAAAGTTCTATTCATAGCCCAGTAGAACATTAAATGTAGTAAAAAACAATGGCTTTGTGCATTTACCATTGCTCAAATATTTTAATCATTTGGGGAAAAAAGAAAAAAAATTTTTTTTTTTTTTTAATCTGATGCACCTCAGTTCAATTTCTGGATGACCTGAAGCAATGCAGATTCAGGATACCTGTGCCAGCCTGCAACAGAGATGCAGAATTATCCTTTCCTTGCTAGCTATATTTAAAGGTCAAATGAGAAGGAGATGAATTGCACTTCAGTCACAAGGTTTTGCACAGACTGGAGGTAGAATGACTTCCTTGTTCATTGTTAGTGCTAGATACGCTTTCTCCACTTCAGAAAAGCAGAAGCTTAGAAAGCAAATGCCAGCACCAACTTTTTTTTGATTGGGCTTTTCAACTCAAATCTTCAGCTCTCTTCACATTACTTGTGCATGCAGAAGTGTGCATATGTATAAATGATTTCTCTACAAACCAAATCCTTTGATAATCCTAAAGCACTTGTCATTGTCTACAGTCTTGTGTATGAGTCAAGCTGTATTGTTGATCATCTAGTAGCTGCTCTTCTGTGCGAATGTCAGCACAATTCAGAAGCGTCTAAGTGACACAGGAGTTGAAAGACCATATTCAGAAGGCATGTAGCTCACAGAGCTACCACAATGGCATTTAGACTTGGTCACATGTCCTCCTCCACCCTTCCTGCTCTCCTCTCTTTCCATAGCTAAGTTTGCTGGACATGTTGATGCCCTGCTTGTGGTTGCTGTTCTCTAAGGGCATGCTGATGTGCCTCCAGTCTGGCTGCTATTGCTTACTTCAAAGAGGTAGTGTCAGGGAGCAGTGAGAGTTGGGATGCCCATGAGGAGGGCTGAGCTGGGAGAAGAGGGTGACCACAGGGCAGGCCATGACCTCACTGACCAGGGCTTAGTCCCACAGGATCTGCACTGGGCCAGGCTGGTGGTCAGATTCTGCCAGTGACTGACAATCAAGGCAAGGTAACAAGTCAGGCCTGGGGACTGTCAGCAAAAGCAGAAGACAAGACTGGAGATTGGCCGACCTACAACGTAGCTCAGGGCAGGTCTGCATGCCCAGGCCTGGCACTTCTGAGCCGTGGGCTGAGCGAGAGGGTGGCTGAGGCTAGAGGTTAACCCTTGGACCAGATGAAGATGGTCAGGACTATTAAGACTTATTAGTGTACTCAGGGCTGTGCAAGTTTTATTTTCATAAAACTTCTTTTTCCACCAAATTACCGAAGCAATGCTCCGTTTCCACCCTAGCTTTCATTTATCCTTGATGCAATCCAGACCAGAAAGACTCTTTCAAAACATTGTCCTCCACTATCTTCTTCCTCTATTTGTTCTCTTGGATGGTTTCCTGGGTCCAAATTATTTCTTAAGCAATTTTGTTCCTTGGTGGGCTCTCTTGAACCCCCCTTTTGGCAGGTGGTTTTCAAGGGTTTCTCCTTGGCTTGCTCACTTTCACCTTAACTTCAAGCAGCAGAATCCACTCACACTTGGCTTCTTTTTTGATCTCAATGGTTCACAGATCTCATCTGATTTAGGTTTCAACTGTCTCAACTCAAACTCCAGCATGTCTTTCTCACATCTTCTTGTGAATGTCTGTCTGTCAGCTTAAGCTCAACACAACAAAAAAGGTCTTCAGTCCTTTACCAAAGGGATGTCTCAGCTGAAATTGCAGGAAAGAGCAGGTACACCTGCCTGCAGCTATATACAGGAAACCAGGGTATGGATTAAACTTGCAGTAAAATGTCTTGCCCTTTCCATCCACACTGCTAATATTAAAATCCAAATTTACTATGTCTCTTGTCAGTATAATGATACTTTTCCCAGTGCTCTCAAATATAAACTTTCCTTAGATAGGCATCTAGAAAGCAACTGTTAAGATAATTTTTCTGGCCTAGCACTTTGGTAACACTACTCCTCTTTGTAATCTTTACATTCTTTTCTTGAGGTTACTGATCCCACTGAAACCTGAAAGTCCTTAAGAGCACCTACCCAGTGGACTTAGGCAAAACTTAGGCATTATTTTAGCAGTGCTGGTCCTCCTTCCAAGCCCAGGCCCTTCAAAGTTAAATACATCTTCACTTAAGCTAAAGCGACTCTGAGCCAATGTGCTTTTATTACTAAATATGAAGTCCAAGAGCTGACCTGAGGTCAGAATCCTCAGGCTTTGCATCCAGGTGCCATGGACTTACCCACACCATGCCACTGAGTGCTTCCCTCTTCCATAAGAAATTCATATTCTAGGGAGAGTAGTAAAAAATAAATTACAGAATGACCTGGCAGTTAGGTAGCATGGACAGGCGGGGGCCATCTGGTCCTCTTTTATTTAGCAGTAATAGTTTGCATGGTGGAATGATGTAGTATTAGGTGACATTAACAGTGTCCTAACTGAACAATTGATGTTGTGAGGTATGTGGTAAATGAATTGGAAATTGGAAAAGAAATGCCGCTCAGTGGAGGTTAAATATTCTCAATGACGAGAGGAAGGGAAGGGGGGGAGGATATGCTAAAAATACCATATAAGACTGTTTCATTTAACTAAACTGAATAAAAGCTTATCAGCCATATTCCCCTTTTCATTTGGATGGGTACTTAGCAGGCTAGATAAATATACACCTACACCTCTAGCCTGTTTTTGATTATACTGATATGCCACTGAAATTGTTTGCTGTGTTGCTAATAGTAACAGCAATGAGAATCTGAAGCAACTCAGTTCAGGTTCCTGAAGCAATTTGCATTGGAGACAGTTTCTGTAGTTAGGATTTTTGGTTAATATTCACTTAAGAAATCAGTTTTGTACACTCAAGCACTCATCCTACTAAATATAAATTCATTTTTTCATACTAGGAGGGCTACTAGTATTATGATCAATATTTTATTCAGAATAATGAATCTAAAAAAATCTAAATCTCAAAAAAGGAGCACTCATTTCCTCTTCTAGTAATTGTGTAGAGGAGAACTGTATTATCAGAAAGTCCATTTGGCAAAGCAGACATAAAATCTGGTGGTCATTGCTGTGCTATACCAGCTGATGCTATCAGCAAGCTCTTTTGTAGAATGCTTGAGTAAGTGCTTTTTTTTTGTTTCAAATCCTCAAATCAGCATTGTTTCTGAGTTTTTTTTTTTACAAATTCAGTACTAAATGATTGACTCTCAGAGGTTATAACTAGTGGCTTTTTGTGTGACTTTCATGTGAACAATAAATATGACAAAGATGGGAGTAAGTAAGCTGATACTTTGCTTCAATAACAACATAACCACATTAAAATGAATTAGCCATTGTGGTCCCTTTGTAACCAAACCATAAAGATTTCTGCACCCAAATTACTTCCTTTCCCAGTGCAGCCCTGGTTTTGCTGTTAAACCTTTAGATGTGAAAGGTAAGTGGTTCTCTTAAAGCAGTCTAGGGAAAGGTCTGGGCAACACCATTCATTTTTCTGTGTGACTGGAAAATTGTAGGCAGCGTGTGATTCCTATTGAGTATGATTTAGGTGGCACATCTGGCCACCAGCCTGGAGCTTGACTTTGAGAAGGCACCTCTGATTCAGAGAGTTGCCGTCTGTGAGGCAAAGCCAGCATATGTGGACACATATAGGAAAACAAAACAAAACAAAACAACAACAACAACAACAAAAAAGGCTGAAAAAAGAGGCTGCCACTCTTGGGTAAACATGCTGAGAAGTAGTTGCTTTGTTAAGAATTGAGCAGGCTGATACCTACACAAAGATTTGCTGGTACTTTTGTTTTTGCTCAGATGATATGAACAGAGGGCATATATGAACAGATTGCCCAGCAAAAAGGATACTGAGGTTTAGCTGTTCCTTGTCTATTCCTAGGGGAAGTCATGCTAATCTAGACAGCACAAACATTGTCAACCCCAAGAGGCAACACCCAGTTTTCTCTTTAAAAGTTACTATTTGGATGAAACTCCAGTGGTAACTCCTTAGTAGCTCAGTACATTCAGTACACAAGGAATTCTAGTGTAGACAGTTTGTGCATGTCCCTTGAGCATTGGAAATGACTTTTGTACTCTTAAGACTATAGAGACTCTGAAGAATACAAAAGATGAATGAGATGCCCATTTTGCGGGCTTTTCCAGACGACTTAGAACAAAACATTTTTTAAGATGTTGCAATAAAAGTGAGACTGCTTTAAATGCATATTAATTTAAGAGTCAGAAACTATATTACTGCTATGAAAGAATTCGAGACTGCTGTAAAAGAACCTGATGAGCTTGAAAGCCTCATACTGGTATTTTCATCAATGCAAGTCATGTAAGCAAGTGAAACAACATGAATGGATTTTCATCCTTGCTTCTACAGAGGGAATGTGGCAAGATCTGATATGGTTGTATATATTCATGCTGTTGGGGTAATAATAATTATTGGCACATTTTTGTATTGGTAATATTCCCGCAGTGCAATTTATATCCACTACTATAAAAAACTATTACTGCAGAAGCAGTGAGGTCCAGGAAAAAAAAAAAAGGGGGAAAAAAAGAAAGAAAAAAGAAAGAAACAAACAAAAAAACCTCAGCAGCTTTTAATTGGAAGAAGTCATTTTGGAGAAAGAACCAGTGCCATAAAATACCTGACAAAGGTAGATAGTACTGTGAATGGCCAATAAAGCCTGGAGCTTTCTGAACAATTACAGTCTGAAGGTGTTCATACATCTTCAGCAACCTGCTTTACTGATCATTGTGCTACTAGGTATTTCCATTTCAAAATGACTATTACTGGAACTAAAATTGAAAGTGTGGCCAAGTCTGGTCAATGCATAAAATATTGCCTACTAAATAAAACTATGTTCTAATACCACACATGGCAAGCAAACAGAGTCTTTTAATCCGATAGTTGGGTTTAGGATTGGTGCCCATACGTCTTCTATTTGCAACTCACCTGTGTGTGAAAAGATAGTTTTATTAAATGTACAGATCCCCACTGAATGCTCTGATGTATGTTTTGAACACAAGTTCTCAGATGAATTAACCTAGTATTTAACTCTGATCTACAACTAAAATTTCTACTTGACTTCCGGGTAGTAGATTTAAAGTTTCAGAATTTTTCCCTATTCTGTGCAGATAGCACAATGTAAAGCAAAGAAAATGCTTGTCTTGTTAGGTGGAAGACAGAGTGCTATCCTTCATATTAACATTCTTGTTTACATTTGAGTTTACTGTGCCTTTGTTCGCTGACATGTCTAAGTGCTTCCCGCAGAAGTTTGGCTGAGATGGTCAGGTCTTCTTCAGGCCTCACAGAGTGTTTTGGCATAGTCTTTTTTGTTATGATGTGCTTCACTGGAATATATACCATGTATGTAATCTTTGTTTTAATCTAAATTCATCTGAAATTAAACCTGACACTCTAAAAAGGAGTCAGCTGGCATTCCTCTGCGTTTATAGCTGTAGGGCAGCTGAAATTAAACTTTGTTGTAGTCATCACTTTTATATTAGACAAATACGTAGAACAACAATAGCATAAACCGCCTTGTGTTAAAAATGATATTGTGCATGTGACCTTAGCTAGAAGACACCCAAGATGGTATCATCTGTTTGTTAGTGAACCACCTTTATTTTTGCTCTTCTTCTCTGGGTATATCACACTCCTGGGGACAATGCTGGACTGTGAGGCATATACAGGTTTTGAATGCATACCACTGAATCCTTGGTAGCTTTATGCAGCGATACCTCAGCTAAACCAATGTTGGCTGAGAGGATGCTGACATCTCTATGTTCTGTTGTGTCCTCTGGGTCACCCTGAAGTTATTTATTACTAGTGGCCAATGGGAGAATTCCTTGTCACAGTGGATCTCAGAAGAGAAAAAAAATTGTTATCTCTTTTTTTTCTTAGCGTACTTGTATATACCTGAAAATGCAGCCAGAATTATTTCAGAAGAAAGGTTCTGTATATTTGTGTCACCCCTGATTCCAATCTCTTTCTGTTTCTGTGATATTGAAGTAGATCTTTGACCTGATCCAATCAGTGAAAAACATTCTTTAAACTTTAGTCCTAATGCAATCAAGTAATGGATCAGCTGATACCAAATCTCGTTTGCTCTTGTCATGTTCATCTATCACTTTTACAAATTGCTATTTGAGGCAAAAACTATTCACCTGAAAAAAAATTAAATATGTGCAACTCATGAATCAGTCTGATTTTCTTGAAATTTATTTTGGCATCCAGAGTGCATGAAAATTTTGTGTTTTGCTTCAGTAGTTACTTTATCAAATAATCAGACTCCACTGGATTTGATTTAAACCTGCCCTGCTGCTCCCATAACATGCTACAAATCACAGTTCTCCCTTCGGTAAGGTGTGCTCTTAGTGCTACTAGAATCTATATCTGTCAGCAAGGAAGGCCCTCACATATCTGTGATGACACTAATGATCAGCTTTCTCATTCACATGGGCTCCTACCAGCTGACCTGCATAGGTGAATTCCTGCCCACTTGGATGATGAGCATCCTGTAGCTCACAGGCTTAGGCAGTGAGATCAAATTTCCCAAATCCATCTGGCAGTTCCAAGGTTCAGCCTCCAAACCCTAAGGACAAAAAGATACAGCATCACATCAGCATGACCTATCTTTTGGAAGGCTAGGCTTTCACATTGAATAAATGTGAAGACAGTTGGGTATTACTTCATTTTAAGGGAACATTAATATTAACCAACACTGGAATCCCAAAGGGAATGTGTGGCTGCTGTTTGAATACCAAATCAAACAGTTATGACTGGTGTTGAACATTAAAATACAAAATAAAGCTGGTTAGAACCTGGTGAACGTGTTAGACGGAGAATTTATGATAAGGGCATGAAATCGTTGCTTTCAATGCGTGTCTGAGTCTGCACCACTGTGGTGGTTTTACCCAGCTAAACAGCCGACCTCCACCACAACCGCTCGCTCACTCCCCCTCCTCAAAGAAACAGGGGGAGAAAATATGATGGACCAGGGCTTAAGGGTTGAGATAAGGACAAGCAGGTTACTCACTAATTATCGTCACGGGCAAAACAGACTCAACATAGGGAGATTAGTATAATTTATTACTATAACTAGCAAACTAGAGCAGTGAGAAACTAAAAGCAAACTAAAAACACCTTCCCCCCATCCACCCTCTTCTACCTCCTCCCCCCAAGCGGCGCAGGGGAACGGGGAATGGGGGCTGCGGTCAGTCCGTATCGCTTCGTCTCTGCCGCTCCTTCATGGTCACTCTCTGTTCCCCTGCTCCAGTGTGGGGTCCCTCCCACGGGATGCCGTCCTT
The DNA here is from genome assembly GCA_013399475.1 of Chauna torquata. NCBI lineage: Eukaryota > Metazoa > Chordata > Aves > Anseriformes > Anhimidae > Chauna > Chauna torquata. Next base: position 189,897 of record VXAL01000641.1, on the reverse strand, counting down.
CCCGAATGGGTTCTGCGTGGGCTTCCCACAGGCTGCAGCTCTTCAAGAGCTGCTCCAATATGGGTCCGTACCACGGGGTCCATCCTTCAGGAGCAAACTGCTCCAGCATGGGTCCCCCACGGGTGGCAGCTCCCACCGGATCACCTGCTCCTGCGTGGGCTCCTCTCCACGGGCTACAGGTCCGGCCCGGAGCCTGCTCCTGCGGGGGCTCTCCATGGGCTGCAGCCTCCTTCAGGCCACATCCACCTGCTCCACCGTGGGCTCCTCCACGGGCTGCAGCGTGGAGATCTGCTCACTGTGGTACCCCATGGGCTGCAGGGGGACAGCCTGCTCCACCATGGTCCTCACCACAGGCCGCAGGGGAACTTCTGCTCCAATGTCTGGAGCACCTCCTCCCCCTCCTTCTGCACTGACCTTGGTGTCTGCAGGACTGTTCCTCACACCTCTCACTCCCAGCTGCTGTTGTGCAGCAATTTTTTCCCTTTCTTAAATATGCTGTCACAGAGGTGCAAACAACATTGCTCATTAGTTCAGGTCTGGCCAGCGGTGCATCCCTTTTGGAGCCGGCTGGAGCTGGCTCTTATCTTACATGGGGCAGCTTCTGGAATCTTCTCACAGAAGCCACCCCTGTGGCCCCCCCTGCTACCAAACCTTTACCACGTAAACCCAATACAACCACTACAGGAATAGTTTTGGTGTTTTTGTCCCTTCAGTCTGAGAAAATATGTTTGAAATTAATATAAGAATTAAATTAGTTGTGTATAATCATAATATACCTATTTATACAATCGTTTCAATGTGAGATCTTACGGTGCAATACAGTTGAGTCTTGTCATTTACTTCATTAGAATATTTTATTCTCATGATCAGTGCAGCGTCATAACTATACCATTTTAGGAATGTTTCTTACATTGTTTTACATTCAAAGGTCTCTTCCTGTTTTGCCAGTTTGTATTAATACTTTTTTAATACCTCTGTTACAGAGAAGTGAAGAAAACACCTGTCTCCTTGTTAGATGGGCTGCTCAATCCTGCTAGCCTTGCCAATCTATAAGATACAAGGTAAAATGTATATCATTGCGAATTGATTGGATGTCACGGATGAGCAGATAATGAAAAATACTTTGTATGAATATTAATTAAATTAGGATTCAAACATAATCAATGCCATTTTATGGAAGCTTGCTATAGTAATTTACTGCTTAGAATTTACTATCAAGAACACTCCAAAAAGTGTATTCTTAGCTGAAATGCTTGGATTGTCTGTGGAAGTGAATTTTGATTACAGCTTGATTGTACAAGATGTACTCTACAATTTGCACTGGCCTACATCATATGAATTGTAAACACTGTAAACAGCTACAATTCAAATCTCCTCTGCTGGGGAGATCAAATTCACCTAAGGGATGGTCCATATAGAAAAATACCACAAAGTAAGTTCGCACGCAAGTTTCCAGCTCACTAGTTATTTCATACTTAGTCTCCATGTCGACATCTTACGTCAGCTGACTTACACTACTTTGAAGCTGAATCAGGACATTTCTATTCCATCCTATTTTAGTCCGTGCTTTCCTTTTCTTTTTCTTTTTCTTTTT
>VXAL01000641.1:154342-188223 GCA_013399475.1 Chauna torquata | reverse complement strand
TTTTAGTCCTTCTTTTCCTTTTCTTTTTCTTTTTTTTTTTCTTTTTCTTTTTCTTTTTCTTTTTCTTTTTCTTTTTCTTTTTCTTTTTCTTTTTCTTTTTCTTTTTCTTTTTCTTTTTCTTTTTCTTTTTCTTTTTTTTTCTTTTTCTTTTTCTTTTTCTTTTTCTTTTTCTTTTTCTTTTTCTTTTTCTTTTTCTTTTTCTTTTTCTTTTTTTTTCTTTTTCTTTTTCTTTTTCTTTTTCTTTTTCTTTTTCTTTTTCTTTTTCTTTTTCTTTTTCTTTTTCTTTTTCTTTTTCTTTTTCTTTCTCTTTCCCTTTTCCTTTATCTTCTTTTATGTTACGGCAATTTTAAAGTGGGTTAAGCCATGCCATGTTTACTGGTCACTAATGGAATTGATTCACACAGGGAAGCAATTGGAAGAATTTTCAAATTCATAGCTTCCTTGGTAATAATTGTCCTCATTTATCTGTGTTGTCTGAGGAACTGCATTTCCCTGTTGTGCTCTGCATGGAGCACTGTGGAGTGCATGGTGGAAAGAGATGTCCAGGCTCTTCCATATTTTTGGTCATTCTCCTATTCAATGGAGAGGTTGATGAAAGAGGTGGTATACAAAGGAAGGGACAAAGAGATGGAGAGAAATGGAAAGAGCTGATGTAGTCTTATAGATTGCATATCTTCCAGAGGCAGGGTCATAACCTTGCACTGGTAGGCTTTAGAGGTGAGAAACTGCTTTGAACAGCCAGCTGTCACCTAGTATTTTTCCTACTGAGTCACCCTCAGTTTTCTCCCTTGCCCTGAGCATTTTGTTTTCAAAACTGGTTGCTTACAGATACTCAGAATAGGTTTTCAGTGGAAGCTGCCACAGAAATGCAAAACTGTCACAGCTCCATTCCCAACATGATGAATGAAATATTACGTGATTGCTTCCTGTTCAAAAATGAAGCAAAAATGATCATTTTCATTTTTGGGCTTCCTTATCTGAGCTTTTTATGCCCTATATCTTCCAGTTATGATCTGAACTGGATGCCTCTATTGCTAAATAAGAGGACAAGGCAGTCCTTTCAAGCAATGGACCTTAGGTCATCCATAGCACCTAACTGACAGCTCACTCCCTTATTCTCTTCTCTTTTACTTAATTTAGTTTTCAATAAGACAAATGTGCTCAAGGACAGTGGGTGCAAATCAGCTGGTGCCATTGGCCTTGGGGCCAGGTATTGGTCTCTGGTCTTCTTGTATGCACTGGTAAAGATACAGTCAGTGCTGCCTTCCTAGTAACCCAGACTTCTACACACCATTATTGTCTACTCTACCCTGTCTTAAGTCCATTCTTGCTATTTACTGCAAGATCTGGTGCCATAATCTTAACCTGCTTGTTCTGAGTCTTCCTCTAGTTGGTGTGCTTGCATGAAGACTTTCTCATTCTTAAAAAAAGACAGGATGACTGTGCAGTCATCAGCTGTTTTTTCATGTCTAATTACAGGTTTTTCTTCCCCAAGCCCCATTTAGAAAACAAAGTATGCTCATAGTATTACTTAAGACTCTCCACAACTAAAAACAAGCTTCTTATGTCTCGCTATACCTCACTGAAACATGCAAAATCATTCCTCTCCCTGCCTATTGAGTCAAAAATATTAAAAGCTAGTATTTAAAGGCTCTGAAGCCCAAAACAAATTCATAAGTAAATTTGAATGACAATAAACCTGTGGCATGTTATGCAATCTATTCTCCAACACCAAGAAAAAAAAAGGGTAAATGTTTCAACCAAATTTTTAATTGTGAATCATTCACTCACCTTTTGCTGTATTGTTATGGAGCGATATTTCATCTTGAAAATATAGTTTATGAGTACCTCATTCCTTTTTCAAAAGGAGCAGGAAAGTACTCTCCAAGCTGCTTGTGTGAAATCATATCACACATACATGTTAAAGGAACATGTAAAAATACTTTTAAAATATTCTAAATGGAGCCAATGGGAATTCTTAGCAAAACACAACACAAAAATTCTTTATAAATGCTACAGTTAGACTATATACAGTAATGTGAAAGCACATTTATTTTTGCAACAGACTACCTGCCTCACATGCTCCCAGTTTCTCTGTTCTTTCTCTAATTTCTCCATCTGTTACAGACTTTCTTGATCTAATTAGGAAATAAAGTTCTAGATTTCAACATATTTTTACTCAGTGCAGACCTCCTGATGTTACTAAGACCACTGGAACTAGCTTGCCAATATTTCTAATCTTAGCCATAGGAAAGTCAGCAAGACCCCTTTCCAAATCTCCAGGATCTGATATCTAATTCCATTTCATCTATGTTAAATCTACTAAGTTTCACTCCTCAGTCACTTCTTTGTCAACTTATTCAACGTTTTTCCCAGTATTGTCTTTAAGCTTGAAGAACCTTCCCTCCCTCAGTCAGAAAACCTCCTTCAAAGTCTACGTTGAGGACTCTTTATGAGTGTCTTGACCACGCTTCCTACAAACTACTATTGAGTAATAATTGTTTTGCCTTCTGACACTCCACTGTTTTGCTCCGGTTTCATTCTCACTAAATCATATGCCCTGAAAGAAGGTGCTAAAACTGGGTTATTGAATTGCTTTCTGAAAATGAGTAACAAACAAAGCTAACTCAGCCTAATTCTGTTTTTCTTTGTCAGTACTTCTCATGTGGACTTTCTTTTATTGACATTATACTAATGTCTGCATTAATGGGATGCCCCTGAGATATGATCTTCCCAAATACAAACGTTCTCCTCACATCAGAATGGGAGAAACTAATACCTCTACCGAGACTTTTTTGACAGGAGTGCTACGTCATCCTGGGATATTTTCAATCAGTGTTACACTGCTTTTGTCTCATCCTTTTGCACTGGAACTGCACCCCTTCTGTTAATCTGATGATATTTGAGCCACAATCTAGTGGTCTGAGTAACAGTGGAAATGTCTTCTCTTGCTAATGTCTCTTGAAGCTCTTTAGGCTCCTGTTATACATCAGTGGAATGTCCCCAATAGGTCCAAAAAAAAAAAAAAAAAAGAAACCTCAGGACCTATGCAAAATAAAATAAAACAAAACAAAACAAAAACATAGAAATTCTGAGGAATAGGCTGTGAACTCTGGGCTGAAGGAAATCATCTGTCTTCACTTGCTGTGCTAGGTCTTTAATTATTTTCTTTCTTTGTAAGTCAAGGCAGTCTTTTCAAAAATGAAAGTTCCATCTCCATATATGTAATAACTCACTTATGCTAAGGGGAGGATTCTCCTTGAAGGCTGGAGGCTTGACTTCAAATCCTTATTTCACATTTCTGTATTTGGACCGTGGGTTTAAAGACTTCTTTCCTGTGTCTCAGGTGGACGTCCTAAATTTGGTCTATGGGTGCTATTTGTTGGGACTATCTTCAGTTCCTTCTGCTGAACATTTGCTTTATATAAGTATTTATATAATTTGAGCATGACACTCTGGGTGAGGGTCCCAACAAGCTGCATGCAGACTGCTTTCCCTTTTCCTTGGTGAGGAATCAGGGCTCTTTAGTCTGATTTTGAGAATGTGGCTAAAGCTGAAGCTGGGCCCCAAGGATGTTCAGCTAGGTGATTTTGTAAATGTCCACCAGCACAACGTAGGGACTTACCAGGTGAGACAATAGTTGAGTGCTAGGTTTGAAGATCTCCATTGCACTTGATTATGGGACTTAAGCAATCAAAGGGCAACCGAGCACCTATTTTGGTGCATCGTTGATATAGAGAGAGTGTCCATCGGCACCTTGTCTGGTTCCTCAGACCAGTTCTGGGAGTAAGGCTCCCTCTCTGGAACCTCAGATGTTTGCCCCAAGACGAATACCAACCACCAATGAGTTTCACTGATAGTTCATGCATAACTTTGGGTCTCATTGGTTTACCGCTGAGGACCAACCAGGAAGAAAAGCACTGGGAAAACCCAGGGAATTAATGTCTTTAAATGCTTAATGTTGCAAAACCTCAAAAGTTGGAAACTGCAGACTCTAAATCCATTCTGTCCCTGAAAGCCTTTCAGATCTTAGTGAAATACAAAGGACCTTGAGGCATACAGGCTGCCTGCTGATTTGCCTCCTGCTAAATCTTCCTGCTGTTAAACAAAATGTAAGAGGCAATCTCTTCATAAAAAAACAGTTCCTAATACTCTGTGCACTTCCATTTTTTTTCTCTCTAACCTCTGCCAGAGTTTTGGCAGAAGGTTATTAACAGTTGGTGGGTCTACTAAGTCTCTCCTGTTTTAGCAGGACAAGGTTATTCAAATGTTAATGGTCTTGTTCAGTCTCTGGCACTGACTGCTTTTGACCATAAAATGGAAAATTAATCCACGTTGAAGGTTTTGGTCAAAGGTAAAATTCAGAAAATTAAGAAGAATTCATAAGTATACAGAGACAGAGTCCCTAAACCATCTCACCCACTTCAACTGCTTCAGCCTTATCTTGCAACGTTACCCAGAATTTGTGAACTCTCCCTCAAACGTTGTCATCCCTTAATCAGTCTTAATGAGACAGCTTCTGTTTTAATTTAAACTCAGGTAGTTCTATTTCAGAAGACACTGAGCTAGTGAAAGCTGTAGCATGTAGATTTTAGAACATTGCCCTGGGAGAAAATAAGGGAGCTGACCGAGAATGTTTTCTTTCTTCCAAATCTGTGATAACCAAGCAATTCCCTAATTACGTACAAAACATTCCTTTACTTATTTACAAAGCAGAAGGATATCAGTCTGCCATGAAGCAGGAAACTGCAATGTCAATATGCTACAGGGATGTATGAATAGCTGATAACAACAGGTGTACGTATAAGAAGCATGATGTATTTTTTTCTAGTATAGTCATGACAACGTCTGTGTCATTTATACAAACATGTAAGTGCTCCACATGCATATACACACTTTTTTTCTCCTGCTGTTTTTAAAGATAGCTTGCCCATTGAAAATCTGCATCTAAAAGGCTTAGAGGTTTACTTTTTGAAACATTAATGATATTAGTAATTCAGATCTGCATCTCTAAATGTGATTTTTATTAAGTGCTTGAAATGTTTTTTTTCCCCTAAAAGCAAGATGTGGTTTATGGACTTACGAAGATGTCCTAAATCTAAAACAATAAATACTGGCTCTGTTTTAAGTATCATATCTTAATTTGAATCTGCTGATGACTGAATGGCATTTCTTTCAAATGTCACTAGACTTGCTTGTGAGCAATTTGTTCAAGTGTCTAGCAGGTAGATAAAGCGTTAAGAATCTGTGACAGGTCAAGCTTTGTGTGACTAAGTTATATATGATACTGAGAAGAAATGGTCAGAACAGTGTAACTGGAGCAGAGGAGATAGAAGGGGAAGAAAAAATGAACCTTTCTAATGACTGCTATTTTTTTTTACCATCGGGGGAATGAAAATGGCACCTCTATGACTTGAAGAAGAACTGTCTATTGTGGATGCTGAAGGACCGAGATCCTTCCCTCTGAAATTTGGATAATGTACTTCAGCATAAAGAAAGCTTGTCTGAATAATTTTGTTTTTTTTCTATCTAAATCAGGAAAAGTCAGATGGGTGTGATTGTGTAGTTTGAATTATCTTCCATAGTCCATTTCAAAATCTGTCCTTTGGTGGAGTCTCAGGAAGCAAAGAAATCAAGTGTTTTATGGAAGAATAATAATGGGAAGAGGTAAATCACAGATAACAAGAAAAATGTGAAGGGTGTCCCAGAGGAAACCCTACAGGATTATGTAGAGAGAAGAGGCTGTCATCCTCAGTTTAAAGAACCCTTCTGCAAGTTTACCACCTGTGGCATCCCATTTATGATGCCCCCCCCCACGATGGTTTGATGAATGGAAGTTTCTCTTTAATTGGTAGAGATGTGATATCAATATTAAAGTAATTCTGAGGAACAGAATGGGGTTAGAATCATGTAAAAAATCATCCACTGTTACCTTTCCAGTTAAATAAAGTGGAAATCATCTATTACTGTCAAACAGAGTTATTTTAAAAGTAATCATTTCAGTGGGGTGAGAAGGATAAATGTCTTTTTGTCATTGGCTTGGCAGATATTTAAGCTCTCCACACCTCTGCGGTAGCATTTTCTCAGGATTACGTATGTGAAACATATCATTTACTCATCCATGGCTATGGTGACACTAGATGTGGTACACTAGAGAGAGCTCGGATGTGCTCTGGCTATCTCCCAAGTCATAGCAGGCAATCCGCTTTGTACCGTGTGTGTCCGCGTGAGTGACTGATAGCTGTGGCTCTGTTTCTGAGAGCATTTGTTAGGTTCAAACAGTGACTAGCAATATAGTTCCTACTTCACTGTTTAATACATGATTTCAACATGTCTGACAAGGCCAAAATGTTTCACTTTCAGCTGTGTCAGGAAAAGACCATGTAGTCATAAGAAATGGAAGGCAAATGGCATGGCAGCTATGGAAACATCTACTAGTGTTAATGAAACGAGCAGAAAAGCTCTGACATTGGCCAGCACTGCAGTAACAACCCAGAGCTAACTACATCAGCTTACAGATCCTACTGTGCTCTCAATCACAGGAACAATGTTGGATGAAAGAACCAGTGACCAGAAAGTAGAGATTTTGCAGAACTTATGGCTCCTTGAGACCAGCTTTTCCACCTTCCTAACAAAGGACTTGGGAATCTTTGACTTCAGCAAAAGCACTTGGCTTATTCCAAGACTCAAGACGGTGCATTTTGCAGATATTGTGCACTCTTCCTGCCAATTTCACTGGGTGTGCAGCCTCTAGGATAGCTATGCACATTAGCACTGGGCAATGAGAAAGATACTGCCAAGAGCTTTGCTGCTTGTGAAAAATGCCAGTGCTGCTAGCAAATATAGAGGATTTGGGAAACCTGTCTAATGTGATATTTGGTAAGCAGCATGAAATTTTCATGCAATTAGGGAGTGAAATAAAATGTCAGACAGTCAAAAAAGCTGTTATCATTTATCCTTTCCAGAGCCAAGACCTTGTCTTCAGGGGACGCAGAGACTCCTGCTGCACCATAGTAATAGCCCAGAGAAAAGCGACAGCAAATTCCATGCTGTTCTCAGCTTATGTGCCAAGACTGATGTAATACTGAAGAAGTTGAAGTTAAATGGCAGAAACAGAAAGGAAAAATAGTTTGCTATCTAAAATCAAATAACTTAAGTATGAAACAGCCGAATCATCTTGACTTTCATGAAGAAGATCAGCAAAAAAAAGCTGTTATTCTGTGCTCCCACATAAGATTACAGAGACTGTGAGCTAACAGCACTTGTCTTTGCTCATTGTTTTCCCTGTGATCAACACATTGCCTGAGTGTCCTTCTTGCAGTTTGTGTGACATATCAGGGAAGGTACAGCAGCTCTCATGCTGACTGGAGAGAAGTAAGATGTAATGACAGCTCTGATGGAACTGCAGTAGCAAATGACCACTTGAGTTGCCTAGAAGCCTGTATCAAGAGACCAGCTCTGAAGATCCACTGCTTCACGTGTGTCTAAGCTTGGTCATGTCAAACCAACATGATGTGACATTTATAAGGAGTCTTTTGGGAACTGGGGGTGATATGCCTGAGTTTTTCCATGACCAGTATATAGATTGCTTCCAGTGCAGAACATGCTTCATGTGCTGGGTGAAGATTAATGATTTTGAAGCCACTTTGCTTGAGCTTCCTGAACCTTTTAAGAACCTCACAGAGTGAGAAGACAGAGTATCATTCTTCCAAGCTAAAAGCTCATTTCAAGTAAATGTGATGTGTGCTGTGACTGAAGAGTATTTCATCATATCAATGCTGGCCATAAAGTGTATGATTGGCTGCAGTGTACAACTGTGCAGGTCTTTGCAGCAAATCTAGAAGAAACCATTCTTATAGAAGACACTGCTGATGGGATAAAAGCCATAAAAGCTCTGGTTCTGAATTGTATGGTATTTTTCCCAACATCTACAAATGCACTTAACAGCCTGGATTTTCCATCAACTCCCTGCAACTATCATTGACAGACACAGTGTTGTAATAAGGCTTTAAGGTTATAAGAGTACCACTACCAAATAGCAATTTTGTCTTATTTTTAGAGTTATTTATCATTCTGATTTAGGCAAGATTTACTGCTAACAAGTCAGTTTTTAAAAGGTTTTTGGTTTCTGTAACCCTCTGAGCCCCTCCTCACATCAGATGATTGGTGACTTTAGAGTTCTAACACACCTGACAGGAGGAGAGCCCAAGAAGATCCTGGTGCTAATCTGAAGCTCTCATACAGGACATTTATTGACAGATGAGAAGACAGAGCATCTAAGAGTACACACAGATTAAGCCACTTTGTCATGCTGGTATTCTTCCCAGTGTCTTAAAATTGCAGCACATAGAGACCGGTTTGTTAGAGGAAAATGTATCATGCTGGATCCAACAGCCTGAGAAAGGTGAGGCTACTGCTGCTCTGTGTCCCTGACTCCAAGCAGTAACAAGGCTGAAGATATATTCCCTGCAGGCACACACACACAGAGCACACATATACACCACATACACATGTATGTGCGTAGCTGGCCACACAGATCACAGACAGACACTCAGAGCACCTACATGAATATAAGCAGCACCAATGTCCTCGCACTGCTACTTTCTTTGGCTAGACAGGATGGGAGTACACTAGTGAGATTATGTATATGTACACATACGCGCAAGATGTGCAAGGTGGATCTCTCCACCAGCTGGGCCCAGACACTCAGCCTGCCCAGTAGCTGCCCATTGAATCTCAGACTACCCAGCTGCTGACATCTGAATATATGAGCATAGTAACTGCCAAGACTGCAACCCTCCTCCAGCAGTTGGCACAGGCTGTCACATGCACGTGTGCACACACTCACACAGAACTGGCCAGGAATCCCCTGGTCCTGTAGCTGATTCCTGCTGTGCTGTCACCCTTAGAGGTGAACAGGTGCTCTTACACCCAGAGCTGGACTTTAGAGACCCTTAGAGACTTATGCCCTGGCTTCCAGGCCACCTCACCTCCTTACTGGCTTGTCCAACTTTGACTTTGCTAGCAATCACACGCTTGCACTTGCTCCAGTTGCTGCACCATGGACATACATATCCTCCAACTCATGGTTTGACTCCAGTTGTTGCATTCATACGCCCATACACACATCTACATGCAGAATAGAGAGCCTTCACCCAGGGAGGAGTTAGAAAGGAATTTAATAAGAAGATAGGACACACTGTACTTGGTCAGGAGCAGGGCACAGCCAGATAAATGTATTGACCAGCCAACAATTTACATGCAACTGCCCCTTTTATCCCCTTACCAGCCCATATTTCCACACTTGTTGCTCCCAAAATTACTTAAACCCCTCAGATCTCCCACCTGTGGTTCTTCCCTTAAACATCCTATAATAAGTTCTGTGAAATCCCAGACTGCTCTTCCCCTGCATCCCATAATGTGTCACATCCCTCCTGCCATGGTCTCTCGGAGCTCCTATGTGGGTGGTGCAGATGAGGTTTATTGCATAACCTAACACAGCTGTGCCAATAAGCAACTCAAAGCTTAGCTGTGCACATCAGCTCAAGAAACCAGTATGAATGGAGAGTTGTTTCTGAATGTGCAGTGAGGAATGATAGATTGTAAAGAAATCACATGAACTGAACCTGTACTAGTGCAACAAGAGGTAAAATACAAACAATAAGCTTATATGTGTATGAATTCTTTTTTTAACTAAAATAGCTAATTCACCTTTTAGTTAAATTTAGAGATGCTCAAGCAGCTCTCAAGAATCCTGTCATCTTCAGACAACGCAGCTTAACTTCAAATCTGGCAGGACCACACTGAACTAAAGCTAACAAGTACTGGATGGTCTCAAAGTGATCCTGTGTGGTCCACCTTTCCACTGTGATTTATACATAGGTATGTAGTACCACTGAAATTTTCTCAGGTATCTGGGACACCTGCATAAGTCTAGTAGGTATAACACAGGATGTGCAGAATATCTATTACCCTCTGGAAGGACAGCTAGGGAGTCTGGCATCCCAAGCAGCACTAGATACCTGCATCCAGATAACTGAATGAAGAAGTCTTTGGTGCTCAAAACAGTGAATGAAGTGTAGAGTGCTATGAGGATAACTACAGACGTGTGCTTTAGAATAAAGTGAATAGCTCCATGGATGCCATCAGGCTTGACTGACACTTAAACATAGGTTTCTAGTACTGTTCCAGACTCTCTAGGTATTGAGAAACACCTACCCGGGGCTGGCATATATTGTACAAAATCTACAGATGTCCCATGCCCTTCTGGAACAGTGACTGGAAAGGTTACTTAGAGCATTTCAAATGGTACTAGACTAGGTATTCTGGTGAGTGAATTGATCTTCAGTTCCTAACCCTCATTTATCTCACCTAAATTGTAGACAGTTAATTATTCCTGATGTAAGAGATTAAGAAAAATAGGAGAGGTGGGAGCTATTTGAGTAGGTTTTATCAGGTGTGCATCAGCAAGCTATCATCCTGAAAAGGAAAAAAAAAAAAAAAAGGACACGAGAAGTTTAACAATAGTTTATTCCTGGCTGCATAGAAAGCTCTTCAAAGACATTCAAAAAGGAATAATAAAAAAAGTGAAGTAGGTTATAGAACTAAGCACAACAAATTAGCACAGGCAAGTGGGCAGAAAAAGAGTGTACAGAGTAGTAAAAATACAAGATTGCTTCAATAAAGTAGGAACATGATAAGAAAAAACTTCTATAAATGAATTAGAAGTAGGACAAAGGCAAGGAAAGGGTCTGTTGCAAAACAGAAGGAGAGAGAATTACAGGAGCAGCAGAAACATTCAATGCGTCTTTTGCCTTAGTCATACACAAAAACTAAAGTGTGATGTGGTAATTAGTAAAACAGGTTTTAATAGAGAGGTAGGAGAACACAGCAGAACAAGGAAAGAAGAGCTTAAAGAGTGTTTAGGTCAGTCAGATGATTTGCATTCAGAAGCACCAGAAAACTTGTCCTCTGAAAAACATCTCTGAACAACATGCTCAGGTTGCCCAGAGAAGCTGTGGATGCTCCATCCCTGGGAGTGTTCAAAGCAAAGTTGGATGGGGCTTCGGGCAACTTGATCTAGTGGAAGGTGTCCCTGCCAATGGCAGGGGGATTGGAACTAGGTGATCTTTAGCAGTCTCTTCCAACCCAAGCCATTCTGTGATTCTATAATTCTATGAACTTGAAACACGTGTTTGAGGGTCATTGTGTTATGTAGATCTGAAAGCATGAGTCGACATGAGATTCTGTAGCAGAAAAGCATATTTTGATTTGAGCTGTGCTGGACAAGCATTAAGGTATGGCAAGGGAAATAATAATTATCCTGTAGTTAGCATTGGTAAGGCCTCAAATTGAGCATCGTGTCTGGTTTTGGTCATTATACTTTATGAGGTATGTAGGCAAATTGGAGAGAATCCAGAGGAAAGCATACAGAATGATAAAAGGCTATGAAATCTGGTTACTTTCTTTGATGGATTGATTCTCTGTAAAAGGACAAAAAGAAATCCCTGAAGTTTTCAAACAAAATGTTTTTGCTAAGATTTGAGAGGGAAAAAAAAGGCTGCAAGGACAGAAGATGTGAAACACTAAAGGAATGCTGTCGAGGCTCCTTCACTCCAGGCTTTTAAATGTGGTCTATACAATTGTCTGCTGGGAATGTTGTAGTTAAAGTGGCCAGCTGAACCAGAGACGCAGCTGGCCTGGTGGATCACTGCACACTCTTTCCAGCCCTCCACTCCATGATTCTGCATGGTACTTAGTCTCCTTGCTGCAGCTAACAATGAGGGAGCCAATTAGTGCTAATTGGGATGCAGCCACCTTCCCGCTAGGAATAGGGTGAAGCCAAAGAAGTCATTTCATACAGGCCACTAAACAGCTGTCAGATGGTAACAGTGTTCAGTTGCTACTGACCTGGACTGGTTTTATATTTTAGTGACTTGCCATGAAAAGCTCTGTATGCCATTATCAATCCCCTGGGCAATGTAGCCCCTGTTTTAGAGTTGCTTGACAAATGAGATTTAGTTTCCAGAGAAATGTTGCTAGGTAGCGCCTTTTTATTCCTAGATATTAACTTATCACACCTCCCACTGTCTCTCTTTTCTCCCTGACAAAGTCAAAAGGATATTAAGCAAGAGAAAAAGGAGACAGAAGGGAAGGTATTTTACTGCAATATGATTTTATGTTGTTATCATAAAAGAAGATTTGAATTGGCCCATTCAAACAAAAAGGGAAAATACACAAAGCTCTGATGTTGTGAAATTACCAGGAGTATTTAATTTTCATGGAAAGAAATGTCCTTTAAAAAATGTCATTAGAGGTCTGTGTAAGTATGGTTTGAGATTCTCAGGCTTTCTGCTGGGAATCCTTCTATTTTATTGTTTTGTAGAAGGTTTATATTACCACTCTGTCTACTTATTGCTGATACTAAACATACAAAACAAAAGACATTACTCCTTTTCTCCCTTCCGCCACCAAAAAAAAAAAGAAAAAAAGAAAAAAAAAAGCAAATTTGTTGACAGATTTTTGACAGCAAATAATTAACTAAAAAAAATTAGTTGTGTTCATTTGTCAGCCAGACAAAAGTTCTAGGTGTGATATAAAAAGAAGATTCAACAAAAACAGTGAAATCAAGTTGTTATGGTAACTGGATTTTGAAAAGATGTGCCTTTGAAAAAAAAAAGAAAAAGAAAAGGGGAGAAAAGATTTATTCTCCATCTGGTCCAATCACTGTGGTAAAACACAATTGTTAAAGAAAAACACCTAATAACAATAATTTCACATCTGGCATCAAGCTTGTATGATATTTCACATCAACAAGGCTCCCAGATGTGAATCAAATCTTGTTCAAATATCTGCCATCTTACACTGAAGAGGGAATATGATCTTGCTGAATTACTAATTGAATTTAATAATTTTTAAACCACATTACTCTGAAAATTCAATTCAACTGTTTGCATTTGATCATTTGTGCTACATACGTTGTGCTTATTGATTGTGATTAACTTCCATTAGTGCATGCTAATTATCTGATATAACGTAGTGTATATTGCTTCTGTTTTTGTGCTAGCATGCAGCACTGGCAAATGAGATGCTTCATCTCACTTGGTGCTGCAGCCTATTAAAAAAAATCTCCACTGGTAATTAGAATTGAAAATGTCTGAAAAGAGGCTTTGTCAGAGAAATATGTTTGCACAAGATTTTGTAGTCCATGTCATTCAATTGAAGTAAGAAGCACCTCAAAAGAAAACCACCATCACTTCGCCCCCTGAAAAGCAGTCTTAGAAAATGCATGGGGGCACCTGTGCTGTGGAGATCTCATGTTATGCTTTGTTGCTTCTCAGTTCATTAAGAAGTCTGTAGCTACACAAAATCACCAAAAGGAAACAAATTTTTGGTAGCATATCCCAATGAGTTTCTTATGGCTTCATTTTGCCATTTCTTTATATTCTCATATGTGTTTTCTGGCTTTCCCTGCTTCTGACACCAGTTACATCTTCAGAGCCAAATGTTCAAGTTGGTTCTGGAGAGAGACCTTCATCTTTGCTAACACCCATATTTTCTGATAAGACTGGTATTCTGGTAATTTAAGTTTGACTACAATCTGTTTTTGTCTTTCCTCCCTCTCCCCACTTTTTGGCTTTGTCAACAATTCAAGCTTCATAGCTTGAACATGCTTTTATAATTGACTGAAATTTAACTAATATATTTGTTCCACATTCCATCAAAGACTACGTCTTTCCTTTTTTCGCTTCACAGCCTACTGAACATTGTTCTTATGGTTGCCCTGTGGTATTCCTCTCCCTCTGACTACCACCAGGGCAAATTCAACTGTGCTAACGTCTGCTTTCCTCCCAAACTCGGTGACTGGGGCTACCAGAGATCTCCTAGGCTGTATGAAAATTCTTAAAGCACTGATATGACACTGGAGATGGGAGATGGCATCTGGAGGATGGATGAAATACAGAAGGTGGTATCCCATACCAGCACTAGATCCTCATATGTTGATTAAACAAGCCTGAATCTGAAGTACTGTAAACACTGAAGTGGACACCTCTTAGAAGCATAGCAATTAGGGTCTCTGTTGATTGTGTTGATTTGAGTGAGGAGCACACCATTGCACAGTAGGCTGGAATATTCTAGGCAGCAGATTTAGCAAAGTGGTTATTTGACTCTGTTCAGCACCATGAATACCATCTTGGCTTTTAAAGTCCTCACCGTTTTGTTCTATCTCACTGCCCTTCTCCTCAGAAAGCTGTTGCTGTATTGGATGTGCCGCTGATCAAATCTCATTGCTCCCTTCTAAAACTTTTCAGCAAGCACCTTCATGCTTTCTGTCATATTTGCTCTGAGGCTGAGAAGAATTTCCAGAAAACATCCTCTTTCTTTTTTTGTTGTGTGGCTTGGAAGCAATTCAGTCATAGTCACGCTAATATTGCTGTCAATCACAGAGATCAGTATTACCCTCATGGTTCTCTTCTACTCCCCCAAATATTTGCCTGTGCTCACACGTGATCCTTGTTTTAACACGTACACGGCAAGAGATTCTATGTCTGGGCAGGGCATTGCATGGGCATTCCCTCACCATGGCATGCATGTACAGGAACACAAGGTCCTGTCACTTCCCTTTACATCTCTGCTCACTACAAACTTTCTCTTCTGAGCACGTCAGTCTCATACACACACACACGCACACACGCGTGCAGTGTCTGCAACATTCCTTTCAGAAAGAACATTCACATTCAAAACCTTCTAAGGCTGGTAGAACAACTTTTGGCAATAACTCAAACCTGTCATCCCATCCTGTTTCCTAGCAAGGGGGAAATCTTTCATTTTAAACAGCTAAAGGACATGCGTATGCTTCAGGCAATTGGTCTTCAGTCTCAAAATACTTCTCCTGGAAAGCATAGAAATATGCACATTTCTTAATGGGGCTGCATAATAAGTGATGGTATTACTAACATTGTAGTAGGAAATCTGTTTTGAATGTCATTTGCCTAGTAGGAACTACACCTGATTCATATACTAGACTATGAACAACTCTACTGGTTTATTTAATTACAGGGAAGACAATATTTATTCACAGGTTCGGAGTGGAAGAGGGACTTTGGAGTGCAAAACTATCTCACTATCTCTCATGCAAATCCTTTAATAATCTTCTTAAATTCATATTCCAAAAATCTGAAGCTAGGAAAATAAGATGTTTTAAAACCTTTCACATTCTTTCAGTGTCAGCATAAGGACTGTCAAGTCTGCTGTCCAGTTGCCTTAGAGAATTTTCTCCTTAAGTTTTCTTTGGTTTAGGTAATGTTGCCTTGCTTGCCAACATTCCCTACACCTTTGCTTACTCCTCTATGCACTGCTAGGTTTTATTTGGCTGCAGTTGATTCTTTTCTTTGCAGTAAAGTTCACCTTATACAGGCAAACTGCACTTTCAGAACAACAAAGTACAGCATTGCTGCAAAGAATCTGTCACTCTAACCTCCAGTAAAACCAAGGTCAGAACACAATTATAGGGTTCAAGTGTTTGGTAAGTTATTTGCTTGCACAGACTGCTGATTGATTGTTCTAAAATTGCTATTATGTAACTGCTAGCATCAGTGAGCAAAGAAAAAGTAAAATGAAACAGGAAGCAGGAAACAAGGAAAGCTTCTACAGACTATATAGCTTGTGCATCAAGCTTGTGCATAAATAAGGGTAATGTCAAGGAAAACAAGAAAACACTGGAAAGTAGATTACATCAAGTGAGACACCTAGGCAGTGGCAGATAAGCCTAAAAGCCAATATTCTACAAAACTCTCTATTTCTGTGCTGAATAACAGGTTTTCTGAAAGCTTTGCCTAATGTTTGATTAAAAATAAATAAATAAATAAAAATACAAGTGTTCACAACATTTAAAAGAAATGGTTCTTGAGCTGTGCAAAATCTCATTCAATTAGATTTAGCTAAATAACTGGTTGCACAGGGTTGGATCAAGGCTTTAGGAGGGAACATGGAGATATGTTCCTTTGATGGTGTTTCATCCAAGCTTCTCCTTGGAAGGGCAGAAGGGGAAAGATCACTCCCAGGCTTTGCAGGCTGCTTATGGCCCCTGCTAGTCTTGTTCTTCTCATGGCCAAGGACAGTCTACCCAAAACCTGTGTCCACCCTCAGATATTTGCCTGTATCGGTTCAGGGTCAAGAAGTCTAATCAGTTCCAGATTCCTTCACCTGTATAATCCTCAGAAATCCTTCAGAGTAATTTTAATCAGTATAGCAAAGCCTGCATGTATTTGGGCTATTATTTTCTATGAATCTTTACAGCCTGCTAGAAATGGATTATTTAACCCTTTCATCGTTTCATCCTGGTATGGGCCTAGTCCTGGTAAGTAAGCTTAATGATGAGGGTAACGGAGCTTAGAAAACAGATTACTTTGCTCTTGCATGGGCATGATCATCATCTGCTTCATGCTGCATTGCAGTGGACTGTGGTTTTTTTGCACAGTACATCACTACGTCCTACCTATGTGGAGAATTACTTATAACATGTTAACTCAAGTATTTGCAACATCTGACCATACCAATAGAGAGCCCAAAGCAGCATTGTTTCAAAGCTGATCAGATCTGAACTCCTTCAAAGGTCATATGTACTAGACTTTGGGGACTTGGATTTGTGACTAATAATAGTAATAATTTACAGGATTTGTAACTTAACCTTCAGCAAATATACACAATTTAAAAGTGTACAAAATGTTTGTGTCAAAATTATTTGTAAGGAAAAATAAACAAGTCTAAGGATCTATTGAATTTGAATGCACTGTCGTAAGGGAAAATATGTTTTGTCTGAAAATTGGGAAAAATTTCAATACAAACTGTTGCTTCTTTATCAACACCTATATAAACATGTGTCTTATTTTGTCAATAAATCATGTAACAAGTCACAGTTGAAATATGCCCTTGAGTACTGGTGACTGCAGAATTTTGATTTTGATGTGCATAATTTCTTTCTTTCCTGTCATCCAGGAGCAGGGTATGTTCTTTGATTCCTTAGTGTCAGTCTTTGATTCCTTACTGTCAAGATGTTGTTTATAACTGGATGACATTCAGGATCACAAGATATGATGGGGTAGAGCCTTGCTAAAAGCACCTCTCAGATAATCAAGACCTTGACTACATCTGCCCATCTCTAACTGATTAAGTCGATATGAGCTGGAAAACAAACAAACAAACAAAAACTCCCAAAATACCAAAGAAGCAATAGATGAACCTTGTCATGTAATTGTTTCTAACTTCACACTTTTGTAATGCATTTGAGCTGGGAGATCAGAAGGTGGTAGAAACCCTGGTGCCAACTGCCAAGTAGCCTTAGATGCAGAGGAAATAAAGGAAGCTGGGCCTACGTGACTAGCAAGGCCATTGGTGGCTTTTGCAACCATCTGATACAGAAATTATTAAATAATAAAAACTCTAGACCTTTGGGAGGGAGGGAAGTGTATCTAGGAACGTCTGGCACCATGTAGATGGCTGAGCCGGAGGCCCGACTGCTATCCAGGATCCAGCCATACTGAACAGTCAGAAAGAGCATCCTGCTCCCCAGGGGATGGGGCCTTCGCTGGTGTGTGTTGCACATGTATGTCACAGGTTAGAAATCTTAGAGCAGAAATTGGTACCCACCCACTCAGCCACCCACCATACCCAACATGCTCAGTAAATGAAGTTTAGGTTATATGCCACTGGGTGGTGTGTTTTTGCTGCTGCTGCTGCATCCACCCCACCTCACAGTCCCCCATGACACAAGACTGAGCCAGTGGCAATGGGAGTTTCTCTCTTCCCTCCAGTGGGAGCAGGGGCATATCCTAAGACTCTGTGGAGGGTCAACTTGGATCCTTACTGGACATCTAGCCCTCCATAGCTGCATCCTTCTCCTCTGAAACTCCTAAATGCACCCAAACTATTCTTTTTACCCCAGATCCTTGCCTTTTAAATATTTTCACCAGTGCACTGTTAACATATGCTGAGAAAGTCCTTGGAAAATCTATTGAAGAAAACAGAAACAATGTTTGGTAAACTATTGCATTTTCTCACATCACTCACTTTCAACATTAATTTAAGCACCCAAATTAAAAGTTTACACTTTCTTTATCTTTTATGTTGTCTTTGAGGAGAGACCTCAGAACTGGAACCTAATTAAGATGCTTAAG
The DNA here is from genome assembly GCA_013399475.1 of Chauna torquata. Classification (NCBI taxonomy): domain Eukaryota; kingdom Metazoa; phylum Chordata; class Aves; order Anseriformes; family Anhimidae; genus Chauna; species Chauna torquata. The sequence continues at coordinate 170,047 of VXAL01000641.1, read as the reverse complement.
GAATATGTTTTTAAATTCCAGAGATGGGTGAATACATGACTGAGTCAATTTTCTCTGCTTTTATTGGAAGATACCCAGCAGAGACAGGAGGAGAGGCTAACCTAGGAGAAGGAAGAGACTGGAGTCTCCCTGGAGAAACCAAGTATGAAATGCAACATAATTTAGTCGCTATAGTGTGTGGAGTCAAGGGCATCTAATATTTATGGAAAACAGCAGATCTAGTTGATAAAATCCAGATGTTCCAAAGTTATTTCTTTCCTGAGGGATTGCATTATGATAGGCTCAGCCAAAGAGTGTAAGACCCAGCCCATGATATGGGTCATTTAAAAATGTTGGGATTCTGAGCTCATTCATTTCTTCAGAAATACTTGATCTACTCAAGTGAGATGTATGCATCTGACTGAATGTAGGCATCTACAGAATAGTAGAATAAGATATTGCAAAAAAAAAAAAAAAAAAAGCATCTACAACTTCCAATGTAATTTGGAAAACTGAATGAAAAAAATAATGAGATGCTACTGCCCATACCTCGCAAAAGGGTAAACCACATTCCTTTTCAATCATTAATGTTTATGCATATTTCTTTTACAAAGGGCTTTTCCTGAAGAATGAGTGACCAGTGTAATCTAATGATCTTTGGCTATGTTTTACCCCATCAACACTTCCTTCTTACCATCAATCCCCAGGAAATGCCCTGTGCTTTTCTGACTTCTATTTTAAAGAAAGAGAGGATAGACTCAGATTATGTGAACTGTGTCCATTTATTGCAGGTCTCTTACACTGCCCTTCTGTCATTTCTCTTGTTGACATTTCTTATGTGATATGGTGTCTTGTGGTATGGGAAATTGAAACTCAGCAAAAAGTAGTGTAATTTAATACACTGGAAATAAGCCCACCAAGACTTTTTTCAGACCCCTTGACAGACAGCAACAGCTGACCCAAATTTAACACCAAGTAATAAGACTTCAACCTTCACATAGTTGTAAACCTCCCACCTGCAAGTCAGTTCTATCTGGAATAAGAGACCGCTTTATTTTACTGAGGTCTCTTGGAAACTGCTACTACATACATTCAAGATTGCTACCTGCTCTATTTTAGTGCAAACCAAAGGATTTTGTACTGCCTTTATCTGCATAAGGCATGCTTAGAAAGTTCAGATGATTTCAGACTTCTGCTATTTACACCAGTCTTCTCTTTGGAGGACACTTCTCTGACTTTACATGTGTAAAATAAAGACTGCCATGTGTCTGCTATAGTGAAGAGGAAGAAGAACTTCAAAAGGGTGCTCCAACCCACTTAGTTATAATGGGATGAATTGCATTCCAAGTGCCTATTCTGCATGGACGATAGAGCTGAGGAAATTGGCTTGGATTAGTCCACTAAATTTAGATAGATAAAGTTTTCATCCTCTGCTTTTTTGAGTAAATTTAACCAGATATAGTAGAATCTTTGAAAGTATGTCATTTTATTGTCCTCCTAGATGCTTTTATCTTAAACCTTAACTATAACTTCAGTTGTCTTCAGTCTGATGTTTATTCTTAAAGGGATTGCAGGTTCTACTTTTCAGCCGTACGGAAATTTTCCTTAGGACAAGGATTCCCAACCACTCCACACTCCACATCGAATACATTTTTTAGATTATGTTAAGCTGTGGCTGGGATTTCCTGTCCAGTAGTGTAACACTGCTGTCATTTTTATTTCTTTCATGGGTCTATGGTTACCAATGTCATTTGTGGCTTTAGAGCCTGTAACTATTCATCGTTCAGAGATCCACTTGCAGGCAATTGACTTTATTCTTTTTCATTGAGGATGTATTTCAAACAGAATTTTTAACATCCCATCTACACATCTCACCTGAGCACGATACTAGCATTTGGCTGTGTTGGAGAGACGGCTGAGATGACCTTAAATGAACATGAGTCTAATGGATAGATGTTACAAGGCAAATAATGTTCTCTAAACCTTATTTGTGCTTCTAGGTCATTTTTGTTTCCTGGTTTTAGTGCTAGGTATATGAGATAGACATTTATTGTCAAAGACATTTGTTAGAAACCATAGAAATCATGATCTAGAGATAAAACCCCTAACTCCTAGTAAATAATATCATACCATTTATTCAGCTATTTTTGAGAGGCAACTCATTTCTAAGTGCAAACTGTACTCACTGTGTATAAATATACAACTGGCCTTTCAAAACGTATCATAGCTGAATGAACACAATGCTTATAAATACTGAAATCTAAATTGAACAAAAATGAAAACCACTAGATCACTAGTGGTTACCCTTATATATGTGATTTTATTGTCATGGAAATCTAAACATCATTTGATTAAATTCACCACTACAATAGCAAATCTTCATCTAAAATGACATCCTCCAAGAATCACAGAAACAAGAGAAATAATATTCTTCTGATGGAAATGAAATGAAACTCAACCTTAAAGAACTACATGTTAAGAACCATGTGTCAATCAGTACCATGTGCATTCACCATTCTCGTTATAGGAGAGGCATAGCAAACAAACCACAAGAGGGCTAATCAAGAACATCTTCCACAGTACAATGAGTAAATATCACATAGTTTATAAGACCTTCAACCCACTAGTTGGCCTCAGTAATTACTGAAACATGCTCTCCTTATTAAGCAAGTTCTTAAATAATTGATCTTTTATTTGCCCCTTCTCACTAAGGAAATACCATACATAAACAGAATTTTTATGCGTGCAGTATCTTATTTGCAAATTTTGCTGTTGAGAAATACATGATTAGACTGTGTATGAGGAGAGCAAGGTTCTAGCCCCCACTCTGCAGCTGATGTGCTGTATGACCTTGGCAAAATCCTTCCCTGATGTGCATTTATTTTGTCTAAGACCTGTTGTCTGTCTTGTGTTTCATCTGGTTTGAATAGTCTTAGTATCTTTTACTTTCATGTAAACACCTCCTGCAAAATGACTACTTTTTCCAGTACATCTGAGATCAGTTTGACCCCCAATTTTCAATTCAAATAATAGAAAAAGAAGCCAAATAAAGAAGAAAGCCTTTGAGGTTAGTGAGAAAAATAGCTTACAGATTATTACTTTTTTAATTTTAGTAAACTGATTTGGGTTTCATTACTTCACCACGTTCTGTAGTTGGCATGGACACAGCTCAATTTGGAAAACTTTCTGGAGGATGCTTCCTGAGAAAAACTGCTTTCTTAGGATGTTATTCCATTTAAGCTGCTGCTAAAGGCATTTTACAGTTCTCTCTTCTCTTCATAGTGAGTGGATAAAAGTTAATACAGACTCCCTCTGTACAGCTTTGGTACCTAGTTTTTATCATCTCATTCTCTGAGTGCTGGTAGAGTGGTGTGCTAGCAAGGAGGCAACCGTCCATCATGATAAATTGTAAGCACTTTGGTCTGGGGAACAGATGGGACATTGGCTGTGCTAGAGGGAGGGCAGAGGATGTTGAACACTCTCTCCTTTCCTGCACTTCAGATGTGCAAGTGAATGATACTGTATATAGTTTCGCAAAGAAAATCTGAATCAAAAGGAAGCTGCGTGCTTTTGCCTTTACAGATTTTAAATAATCATGTTCAAAACCCTTCGCAAATTGCATTGAGTAAATAAGTATACTTCATAAACATATTTCAGTCTATGAATTCCACATACAAACACTACTTTGAAAGTACCTTTCCTACTATGATCCTAGTGGTAATATGGATTGTGTAAAAAACATATTATAATTTAGAGACCTGAGGATGTAATACATTTTTAATCTGAAGTATCACAGATAATGTAATAACCCTTAAGAGGAATGGTTCTAAGGAAGTGTCTGCTAGATTAGCAAGGTTAGTGAGTAAAAAAAAATCAAAAAAAAATATCAAAAAATAAACCATTTTATATTAATATATTTCAGTTAGTTAAATATTACGTATACATATTTTTAGCATATCTACTGAGGAAAAGACGTTTTCTATACAATTTGAGTTAGAGTATTCAGAAGCCTTTGAAATTCTCCGTGTACAGCATATATATATCAGCACTTGATAGAGGTTTGAAGATTGTATCTATATATAATAAAGGTGTATTTTAATACTAGATTGTGGAACTGGAGAATCTGGGGTGGCAGTGTGTGGTGGTTTTACCCAGCTGAACAGCAGAACTCCACCACAACCGCTCGCTCACTCCCCCTCCTCAAAGGAACAGGGGGAGAAAATACGATGGACAAGGGCTCAAGGGTTGAGATAAGGATAATTTAATTAAAGGGAAAAGAAATAATACAAGCAAAGGCCGCGCGGAAGCAAAGAGAGAAAGAATTCTCTACTTCCCGTCAACGAGCGGTGTTCGGCCACGTCCTGGGAAGCAGGGCCTCAATAAGCATAGCGGTTGTTCGGGAGGACAGACGTCTTCATAACGAGAGCCCCCCTTCTCCTTCCCCTTTCCCAGCTTTTATTGCTGAGCGTGACATCATATGGTATGGAATATCCCTTTGGTTGGTTCAGGTCAGCTGCCCTGGTGATGTCCCCTCCCAACTGCTGCTCACCCCCAGCCCGCTGGGTATGGGGGGTTTGGAGGGTCTGGGTGCTGTGCCAGCACTGCTCAGCAACATAGAACACTGGGGTGATATCGGTGCTGTTCTAGCTACAAGTGCAGAGCACAGCGCTGTATGGGCTGCTGTGGGGAAAGGTAACTCTATCCTGGCCAGACCCAGTACACAGTGCAGTTAAGCCATATCACAGATGTAAATTCCTGCTTTGCTCTGGACTCATGGCAGAGGCTTCTTCTCATGTCTAAAGTATAAAAGTGGTCAAATTGGAGAACCAATGCTTGGGTATGGTACTTCCTCCTATAGATTAATGCTGAGAGAAATGTTGAACAAAATGCAAAGTCTCAAAGACCTGTAGCCAAAGGGTTGTTTGGGTTTTGATCATGTAAGGTATGCAAGCTCTCGAAGAGATAACTTTTGATGTTTCCAAAATTTTGTAAATCATATCTTTGGAGCCTGTGAACTGAAACATTGCAGAATGTGACTGGTGATTCCCTACACGCTACTTCTCCTGTCTCTTGAGTTATTTTCCTCACTTAAGTGATAGGGAGCACTGCTGTGCTTGAGGACTGTGGTTTTGCTGTACTCATTGACTTCTACTTGGTACAACTATTTTCAGCCCATTTACAGAATTTTCTTCTTGTAATTTCAAAGAGATTCTTTATGCCTCTTTGGAAATAGCTGTAAAGTGATAAATTGTACGAGTCTCACCCCAACACCATAAATATTAATATACAGGTAGCAGTGAATGCTGGCAATAGTCCACACTGAAGAGCAAAATAAGAGAAAGGAAGGCTGTCAATCAAAATTATGATTACTTGCCAAGTATTAAAATAAACAGTTGATGATGCTCTGTTCATTAAACTTAATATTAAGTTCAACATGATGAACATCGTTAGTCAATTATTTTAACACAGAAACTGTGTTGTAAGAAGAATCTGAATTATCACAAGTTGTTTTGTATCCATCCTGTTGCCTAAATCTTAATATTTAGTCCACAGGATCCACAGTATAGAATGTTGAAATAATAGCAGAATTAATTCATTACTGCCTTTTACATGGATGCTTCAAAGCACTTTGCAGGAACAGAAGAATGTTGTTATTAATTATATTTCACATATCTAAGTAAATGTACAAACAGAAAGTGGACTGAACACTTTCTTCACACTACATCACACTTCAGAATCAACAGCTTGGGATAATGCATCACAAGTATTGCCAAAAAATATGTATCATATGTATGTCAGGTACCTTCATCTGCCTGAGTATTACAGGCAAATAAAGAATAACTTGTCTTTCTTCTCACCAGCATTATAGATGTGTCAAGAAAATATTTGCCACAGCATATCCCAGTCTTACTCAGAAACTTTTGGCGGACTCTCTCAGTAGCAATCCCATTTTTCTTCTGTCTGCTTGAATACCTGATATCTATTCTTCAGCGCAAGAACAATGAATATGATTCAGAAAGAATTGTTTTGAAGATCCTTTGGGATCATCGCATGACTTTCCAATATGTCAGGGGCGTCTTCTCAACAGTTATCAAAGACATGGACTCCCTTTTTATGAGAATTTCTCTTAACACTGAGAAAATTTTCTTGCACTTCTGTTTGGTACAGAAGAAAACATCGGCAGAATGACTGATGTCTTTCTTATTCAAAGGCAAATTCAGTGCTGTCTGCCCAAGACTTCTTATACTGCTTCCCCAGGGAATATTACATTTGCTCCAACATAGTGGTCTTCGCACATGACCAAAATTTTTGAAAGTTCATTTCTTCTCAAGAGATCATACCATCCCTCCATGGTTAAGTTCTGCAGGCACGATGAAATTATCAGCTGCAAGGGTCAACTTGCTAAAGCAAGAAACAGAAAAACAAGGCTATGAAATTCCTTCACCGAGAATGTAGCAATTGCTTCTGAGATTTCATCTCTTACTCCTTCACCTGCCATCAAAAGTGCATACATAAGGAAAAAAAATAATCTCCCTCCTGTTTTCTGTGCCTCCTTTCACTACTCACCCCAAATTTAGGACAATCAATTGGGAGGTTATCCATTTCAAGTTATTATGGATTAAGTAGTAGATGGAGCATGCAAAGGATTCCTGAGTTGATACACCAGGCTTTTATGCAGTGAGAACCCTGTTCTTAAGCCAAAGAGCTTCACTGTTTTGCTTCTATAGTAGTATGATCTGCCAAGAGATTCCGTTTTTCAGACAGATATGTGCTTAAGTACAGCTAAGATATTCCTTGGGCATACCCCCTCACTTGAATATTTAGGAAAAAATACAACTTCACCTGGGAAATTATAAAGAACTCTGCGGATCAAATGATGGAAAATTTGGGTGGGCAGAAGATAGAACTAGCTGTATTTCTTAATCTTGTTAAAAAATGTGGGTTGAATGGAATTATACAGATGGAGAAGGGCTGAACAAAGGGAAGATTGATGCAATTTTCTCAGTATCGCAATAAATGGGAAACAAGTACCTACTTTACAGAGGGAAAAGAATGGATGTATTTGTAGAAAATCAGTTTAAAATTGGCTGCATCTATTTTTGTTGCACATCAGTGCCCCCTGCAATGCCTGCTCTGGCATGGATGTCTGAAAATGCTCTGGGAGATTTGTCTGAGAATGTCAATGAGATCACTGTCAGAACGCCCTCTATCTGCCATATTCTGACTCCACACAGAGAACCAATTTTTCCACCTTGCGGTGAGCCCATTTTAACCACCTCAGGCTTTCTCCAGGTTTCATCAGCTGAATGTCTTCAAGTTCTTTCAGGCTGGAATACTGGCAGTTTCATTTCCCAGCACAATTCTGTTTGCATTCCCTGTCTTGCAATTCATCTTTGTTGCTTATCTGATTATCAATATATTTCTGGCCAGTTTAATTTAAAGACAACTTGACCAAATTCACTCCTTTATTAAATAATTTATTAATAAACTCGGGAGACTGCTCAGATGACTCAAATGAACTTTATTAGCATAGTGTGAATAATTCAGCACTTTCAACAGAAAAAAAAGGTCTTAGGAAATACAAAATAAGTACACTCTCTTGCCAAGTTTCTCAGCTAGATTTTTCCTGGAGTCAAAGGGTACTTCATGATGGACCAGTCTGCTGCCAAAGTCTGTCCCCCATGAGAAGGCTTTCAGGCTTAACTTTTCATAGGATAGCTTATTTCCAACTATAAAACCTGAAAGTTTTCCAAAATTATTAGAAATCCAATAATATTGACACTTTGGAGAAGTTTCTTCCAAACAAATAATAACTGGCAGAGACTATCTGACTTAAGGTGTTTCCAAAATACCAATAAAGTCAATATTATAATTAATTTCCTGATCTGAAGAGTTTTAATTTTCTGCATGTGTGACTGAAACTTAAGTCAAGTTTTGACTCAACTTTGAATGGTGGGTGTGTTTTTAGGAGGAGCCTGCAGAAGAATTTTGATTATATATTGAATATGGATTACAATCTTTACAAGGTTATACAATTATAACCTAGGAGTGCTGCATATACAGTGTGATTTTGCACAGAGGAGTTCTATATTATGATACAATTTCACAATAGATAAAGGAGATCTTTCAGAGATCTGCTCAGCACAGGAGAAATTCTTCTCTACTGGGGATACCTAGTATTCTTGGGGATTTTATCTTCTGCTCAATTTTCTGAGAAATGTCTGTTCCAGCTGCAGTATGCTTGTTATCAGTAGGAGGTATTACTCATATGTTCTCAAAGGAGAGAAGAGATATATAGAGGAGGAAAATGGCATATTATTATGTTTAACTTTGCAGATATCCTAAGATATTGCACTACTTTGCAACCTTTGGTGTGATCCATTTGAAGTCAGGGGCACAGAACTGCCTTAGGCTTCAGTGGAGAACAGGAAGTCTATTAACAGCTGTCTCCACTCTGGTTGTGGAAAACAATCCTTGTCCTGACCCCCTGGAATCCAGATTCTTCCTGCTTTCATTGTGCTGAAGAGCTGCTATCCCCCACAAAAAGGCATAGCAGTTTGGAGGAGTAAGTACATTTTGGAGAAAGGGCGCTTCCTTTTCTGCCTCAGGTTTCCCTCCTCAAACTGAGAATAAAACGACATACCGGATCCCAGTTACCTCTCAGAAGTTACAAGGAATAATTGGCTAATGTTTGTACACTGCTTTGAAAGTATAATGAGCAAAGTTGTTTACTTTTATAATTAAAGATTTCTGGCCTCGAACATTCTGGCCCTGCATATAGTGAATTTTGTGATTTCTATTTTTACAATTGTAAGTTACCATTAAAAATATGCATAATTTATCACAGTTCCCTTCACTAAGGAAATGTTGAGAAGCTATTTTACAGGTAGTAAAGTAGCATACACATTTGCTTTGCTAGTCACTCATCTCTCTTTCCTTTGCTCCCCTGCCAAAGGTTTTCTTTGTGATGCCTGGGAAAAGACGAGCACCACTGCCCTGATTCTCTTTGTCTCATTCTTTCTCTGCTAGGAAGGCCACAAGTTCAAATTTTAAGAGAAATCTTCTGAGATTCATGTGTGTGGTAATTTCTATAAAGCAGCTGGAAGTACATTTTTTTATGACAATATCTGTTTTTGTTTACAAAGGCCAAACCCAATTCTATTGTAAATCTCTAGGGGAAATGCTTTTAACTTTTATTCAGTTAATTCAAAATATTGAGGCAGTAAAAACAGCTTGCTTAGATGTCCATTGTAAAAGCAGTTATTTATGGTGTCAGTAACTCTAATGATAGCTTTATAGGATAAAATTATTTATCGCTAGGAATTCAAGACAACTAAAACTAAATGCAAAACCAATAATGCTGCTATTTATGTTTCTTTGGAAAAGAGGATGATTATTTTTCTTGTCTCTTCTTTATTGTTTCTTGCTGTATAACTAACTTTTGGTAGTTGAAATACGTGTTGGTGATGGAAAATTGTAAGTTGCAACCCAGGTCCTTCTGGAAGAATGTGCAAATAAAGTCTTTCCTATTTATTAGTATTATGTTTCTTCAAATCTTGCAAAAACAATCTTGAGAAGGTCTTCTCTCATGCTCCCCAAGATTAGCTAGGCTGATGACTTCACCTTGCTCCCTCTTAAATCCGTGACAAAAGTACAATGCCTAGCACAGTGAGGACCAAATCTTGATGATCGGCCACTTCTGCTGAAAACCGAACATTTTCAAATCACTGTCTTATGTGCTGAACATGCACATTTGCAGGACAAATTTAGCTTGAGTATGTCTTGCATTTCAGGGCTTATCTGGGGTATTATACTAACAGTAAATAAATACATATTTTTGTTCAGAGGATAACTGTAACCTGCAAGTAATCTACAATTTTTTACCTTCCACTAGGCATTGATGGGAGATGGGAAAATCAGGGAAAACATCTGTCTCCATCAAGATCTGTCAGTATTTTTGGTACAGAGAGAAACTCACCTCTGTTTGGTTGCAGGGAACTTATTGTATGAGAAGGCAAAGACAAGAATGAATGGAAAGGAGAAGAAAAAAAAATCTGGGAGCACATAATGCTTCAAAAAGTCATAGAAGAAACCAGCAACAAAAACTAGATCTCGGAGTCTCAATACAAAGCTCTGCAGATGCTGGAAGAGACTTTCTCAAGACTACAGAAAAGATAAAAACATGCTTTTGAAAGAAAAGAGGGTGTAATCTGTATGGCATATTTAAGATAAATTATTGTGTTTAATACAGAGACGTGAATAATAATGTCAAATGAAATTGTGAATAAAAGACATGAGACTGACTATTAGCACTTTTCAGGATCACATATCAGACAGTCATGTATCCACCAGTGTGTCTGTTGGCAGATTTCCGAACTTTTATTCACTTTAGCAGGTTGTGATTATTTGCTCAGAAAGTCACATCGGAAATGCATTACCATATAGACTAGTTTAAAATTCAGTCATCCTCTCAAGTAGTTGATCATATTACATGACCAGAAACCACTCACATACCAGGAATACTGAAGAAGAAGAAGAAACAAATTACTGTCTAAAATGTCTTTTCAGAAACTGTTGGTTGAGCAGTTATACTTAAGAAGTCAACCTTAAAATACAGTGTTACTTGAGAACTATTAGGTAAACAAAGAAATAAGCAGCTATAAAATGAATGCTATTTATAATAGAAGACCTGGCCAGTTTTGATAACAGCTTAAATGTTAGTTTCAATTTCAAGCAATTACCATGAAATTGACCGATAATGTTTTACTTCCCATATACATATGAGACTTTAAATGCACTGTCAGAAAGCATGCAGACAAACATTTAAGAATACAGCTCTAAGATACTGACTCCTTCTTGCGAAAAGTACTTCATATATGAAAAGGCTACAGAATTTTGGAAGGAGTTATCAGCTCATCTGATAATCCTGCACTTTTTAAGAGTTCTGTGATAAATTAGACATGAAATAACCCCATCCAGGTCAAATGAAATAGGTCAGATAGGAGCCAGAACTTGAAAAGCTTCCAGTCTGTTATTCTTGCAAAGCTCCAAAAGAGCTTGGCAAAGAATGACAGAATCACATTTTCTGCAGAAATGGAGAAAAACAGATAATGCAGCCTCAGACTTGAAAGAATGTGTCATCTATGCTCCATCCTTACCTAGGCCAAAATTAGAACATAAGTCAACTGTGGCACTGCAACTGAAAGGTAAGCCACTTTCACTACCGAAAAAGGCTTAACATTTGAAAATGAAGATACTTGGAAAAGATTATTTTTGTTTATTTAACTGCACATATTACACGCAAAACAAAACAAAACAAAACAAAACAAAACAAAACAAGAAAACAACAGCAACAACAAAAGAACAAAAATAAATTAAAGAAACCAGGGCTGGGTAATGACTTCTCAGTTTCTACTGATGTCTTGCAAAGACACCCCTCATAGACCTTCTTTAAATAGTGAATTAAACTGTTGAGCTCATATCCTCAGGGTGCTGTGATACTTTGCCCAAGCTGAAAAAGCAAAGAGGTAAGGTTATAGAACAGAAATCCTTATGGTACCTTTGGCCATAGAGACCATATTTCTGGCTCATGGACTGATGTCAGTATACTTCTAGAGTCTGAAGGAACGTATCAGGGAAGGATCACAATGTGGTTGCCTGATTTGGCTTCCACCATTGGCCACTGTTGGAGACAGAGTACCAAGTTAGAAGGACCATTGATTAAGTCTGGCATGGCTATTATGCTCTTGAGGGTGTCATTATTAGGCACAGAACAAGTACTATACTTGCAAGCATGAACTCATTGTAGATGGTCATTTGACTACATAAAAAGAAAAAGAGGAAATGCTAACTGGAATCTTTGACTGACTTGCTCTCTAGTTATTAAATAATGGAGACCATAATAATAAACCAGGTAGCTAGGCAAGCCAGTAAAAGCAATTTCCAGCAAAAACTGAGTGAGCAACTGAAATGAACCAGGTTGTCACAGAGGAAACACAGAGTAAAAGAACTTTAGGTTTCCTTTCTCCATGAAGAAAATGTGCAGGTTTTCTGGGGGAGGGAATGAGGAAAAATCTGCATGTCTTCTTGGGAAAAGAAGAGCTATGCTTGGCATCTTCAGAGTCTAGAAAAGAAAATCATTTGTTAGCAAAAATCCATCTGTCAGTAAAAAACATTGGATCTACAGGAAATTTACTGTTTTTTATCTACACCTAGATTGTTTCCAAGAGGAGTCTATATGTGTTTCTGAAGACATAACTAAAAAATTATTTTCCCCAAAGGGTACAGATGAAATTTTGCATGAAGGAAAAACATGATCATCCCAGGTAATTGAAGAAAGAACAACCCTTGTTTGAACAGAGAAGAAAACTGAGAGATATAATTTAAACAATCTAATTTAAATTGGTAGGTATTGTACAACTTATTGCAAACTTAAAATGAAAAACCTAAGTACAACAAACTAATAAAGAAAAGATGGGTAACAAAAATAAATAAGTAAATAAATTGAAATTAATCCCAAACAAATTATCCAAAATAATGTTTCACAGAAAGCTGAAAAATGTCAGTCAAATAGAACCCAATATAATATTCGTTAAATTGTAGAGACAATCATGTACACCACAGTTGGTGTTAATAATAAGTAATATTAGGAGGTTTTATTTTGGTTAGTGATGGCTATACAAGAAAAGAATGACACTGATAAAGAAATAATTGAAGAAATTAGTTTCCTGACATCCATAAGAATGAATTACTTCCAATAAAGTAAAATATGCAATCAATCAACTCAAGCAAGGACATTCTCATGGGAAAGATGGATAGACTGCAGCAGGAGTTACACTACGGCTAGTGACCTAGAGCAAAGTGTAGGTCACAGGATAAATATTTAAAGAAACTTCATGAAAGCTCAGCATCCACTGGTGAAGGAGCAATGGTTCAATACAATAAAGTCCAGTGGTTAGGACATGCCATTCAGACATTGCAAATAGTATGATTGAGCAAGGGTGCAGGACAGCCATGCCAACCTAAAAGCTTTCTTTTAGAAAAATCTCTCCTGAGTGCATAAATGTAAGCTTTCAATATGATTTTACAGGGAGGTTTTATAGCAGTTGAAGATCTGGCTGACTAGCTTCAAGTTAATTTTCTTTTAGCATGGAGGGATACAGGTATTAAGGCATATTATTTTTTTATTGTCTTGAAGTTATTTTATCCCATCATAAAGTAGGCTAAATTAAAATGAGATAAGGAAGGTTTGTAGCTTGCCACAAAAAATTAGATAGCTGAACCCTTACATAGATTTGAAATTTTAACTTAACCCATAAATCTACTCTTTTTTTTTTTTTTTTTTAAAGAACAGAAAGGTTGGAGGTTTCTCATTCCCACTAATTTATAAATGATATGGGGTTATTTTGGACAATAACTTATATTTACATAAGTTGTATATTAATATATAGCATATTTATATGTTATATAATAACAATAATTTATGTTTGGACAATGACATCCTATGGAGGTAGCAGTTGTGACCTCCATCTTGACTCTGATGTTTACACCAGGTAGAAGCACCCAGAGCAGCAAAAAAGAGTGTGCAGCAGCCCTTCTGTGGGTGCAGAGCATGCCTAGCACTGGCAGCAAGAATGGCAGCTCCAGCGTGCCCCTCCTGCACACACCTGCTGCAACACCATGCCCCAGCCCTTAGGGTTTCTAGCACCAGTGTAATTAGATAGCCAACAAGATTCAGGTAATTCATGTATTTATATGTTATGTATTTTTCTACCCTCATTTATTAGATGCCACAAATATGTAAAGCTACCCATATACTAACTCTGGCTTTGCAATGTTGTGAGAAGCAGCTGGGTACAAGAACTAGTATTTTCCACCGCCAAAGTCACTATGAGCTGGGCAGACAAATAAAGGGTCTGTAATAACAGCCTTGCTGGCTGTCTTATGAGCGAGGCAGAGTGTGTGAGTTGGAGAGCACTGGGGAGGGTGGGCGCAGGCTGGCTTGGCTGCAGGGATGTGGATTCAGATCAGCCCTGTGACAAAAGTTTAACTAGCCTGTATTTCAAGCACATCTGGAAAAAGCACCATGGAAAATGTTTGTTGCAAGAGGAGCAAGTCCTTGGAAGAACGACTGTCTTGTGATTTAGCAGGAAGCATGGTGTTGGAATCACCATGCTGTTTAGTTAATGAAATGTAAAGCTGCAACCGCACATACAAGACAGTGAAGGTCAGGCTGTGAACCTGTAGTACATTACTATCTTCACATTTTCTGCTTTTACTTGGCAGTAAACTGTCACTAATTCCAGGCAGCCCTTAGCAAAAGAAAAACAATTAAAAAGTAACAATATTTTCACCAGATGCTACTACAAAGCAACTGATGCCCACTGTAAATCCCTACTGCATTTTAATGTGTACCTTTTGCTTGCTCTCCTTGTAGCCCATCTGTGTCACTGGACGATTAGCCCACTATCCTTCTCAGATGAATATTGTGCAGACTGTGACTTTGTTCCTCCTACCTCAAATGCCCTTCAAGATTCATCCTCTTTAGGCATTTAGTAGCATTAAACCATTGCTGTTACACAGTCCACATTTTTTTTTTGCTTTCCACTGAATATTGTAATGCTAACAATTCTTATAATGTGTGGGATCATAAGGACATGAGATGATACTAGGTAAGAGACAGTGGTGATGGTAACAATGGTGGAATTATTTTTCCAGATTTTGCATTCTAGCCACCTTAAACCTTTCTTCCTTCCACAGTTCTTCCCAGAGCATTCACACAAGAGCAGAAGCACAAAATACTATGATCATTGAGATAGAAACTAAAAAAATGGTTCACGTAACAAAGAATGACACAACAGCAGAAACACTAATAGAGAAATATTGACGCAGTCGATGAAGAAATTGACACAGTTGACAGAAGAATATTAATATCTGCACTGCAAAATAGGCAACATATTCAATATATATTTTTGCGAATGTATGTTATCCATACATTTGGTATTAATATTATGGAATTCTGAATTTGTATACACGCATATATAAATGCACTGTTATATACGCTGAATATATATATACTGACTGAATTCAGCATAAGAAAGCTCTCTTATAGTTTAGGACTTGAACAAATTTTAGTCCAGATAAAGAAAGACCAAGGGTAGTCATAAAAAAGTCACAGTATTAAAGGATATTTTAGTGGATTGAATTTTTTATATTATTGACTGAATCATTTTATGGTTGAGAAATTTCTTTCTAGTAAGAGCTGGGGATTTCAATCTAACCAGTTACATATGAGCATAAAAGTTCATAAAATTAATCAAAGGCACCTAGGACAATTCCCTGAGTGTGTAACAATCAGATATTTTGAGGAGATATACCAATATAGCAAGAAAATTATAACCAATGACTCTTCTGGCGCTTTGAAGTTTGGTACAAGCAAAGCTTTGATTATATGTGTCCATCCTCTCTAATCACATTGTATTTCACAATAAAATTAAGACAAAACCTCAGCTTGAGTGTGTATTGGGTTTACGTGGTAAAGGTTTGGTAGTAGGGGGGCCACAGGGGTGGCTTCTGTGAGAAGATTCCAGAAGCTGCCCCATGTCAGATAAGAGCCCGCTCCAGCCGGCTCCAAAAGGGACCCACCGCTGGCCAGACCTGAACCAATGAGCGATGTTGTTTGCGCCTCTGTGAGAGCATATTTAAGAAAGGGAAAAAATTGCTGCA
>VXAL01000641.1:106017-154087 GCA_013399475.1 Chauna torquata | reverse complement strand
TGGAGCAGCTCTTGAAGAGCTGCAGCCTGTGGGAAGCCCACGCAGGATCCGTTTGGGAAGGATGGCATCCCGTGGGAGGGACCCCACGTTGGAGCAGGGGAACAGAGAGCGACCATGAAGGAGCGGCGGAGACAAAGCGATACGGACTGACCGCAGCCCCCATTCCCCGTTCCCCTGCGTCGCTTGGGGGGAGGAGGTAGAAGAGGGTGGATGGGGGAAGGTGTTTTTAGTTTGCTTTTAGTTTCTCACTGCTCTAGTTTGCTAGTTATAGTAATAAATTATACTAATCTCCCTGTGCTGAGTCTGTTTTGCCCATGACGATAATTAGTGAGTAACTTGCTTGTCCTTATCTCAACCCTTAAGCCCTGGTCCATCATATTTTCTCCCCCTGTTTCTTTGAGGAGGGGGAGTGAGCGAGCGCTTGTGGTGGAGGTCACCTGTTTAGCCGGGTAAAACCACCACAGAGTGAGTTTCTGTTTAAGCAATATCCATGAAGCAGTATCCATGCATGTCAGCTGAAGATCTTCACCCCCTTCATTTTCCCCCCTCCCTTTCCAGTGTCTATATTTTACTAGAGGTTTGTTCTTGATTAATATTTTAAGTAGCTGACAAGATCAAACAGTTTTATTACCTTCTGCTTTTAAAGGCCCTCCAATTTGGTAGGAAGCTCATGCTTTCAATGGAAGCACTGCAGAAAGAAAAAAGAGTTAACTTTGAAAGCAAAATGTTAAGAATGGCATTTTCATGTTTGTTTCTTTGGACCTGCAAAATGCATGCAATGTCTTAAAGTGCTTATTATTTGACGTGAAAAGACATTCCTTGTAGTAGATGTTATTTGGTTGTTGGTCCAAGTAATCAATGTTGCAATATCATTTCTCTAAAGGTATGACAGAGTGCAATGCGTAAGTAAAAATATTTAATAGCCAGGGGGTTTTGTCCTTCAAATATATCTCCTGGCTGCGGAAAATGACCATATGAGAGAAAGATATGCTTCAACAGTGCGTGTGAGTAATTCTGCTTCTTTGTAGCTGACTAGTTCTTTGAAATGGTCAGTCTCCAGACAGAAGGTGAAAAAAAAAGAGCAGAAGATAAATGATTACATCTAATAGTCTGAGCTAATCATCCATAGGTGACATTTACCTTCCTAAATATGGCTCTTATGATCCAAATGAGGCAGAGGACTTGGGGAGGCACAGCATTGCACAAATTGTATCATGAAACACAGTATCACCACTACATCATGGGAGCTGGGAAAAATTAAAGGGTGCTCAGGCACTGGAACACGGACCCCCAGGAAGTGGTCACGGCACCAAGCCTGGCAGAGCTCAAGAAGCGTTTGGACAACGCTCTCAGAAATACAGTCTGATTTTTAGGTAGTCCTGTGTGGAGCGAGGAGCTGGACTCGATGATCCTTGTGGGTCCCTTCCAACTCAGGATATTCTATGGTTCTGTGATGCTGTGGTTACTGAGCATTTGAAAGGATCATTTTAAGTTTTGGTTGTCAAAAATAAGTGCTATCATGGAAAATATTAAATTACACTGTGGTCTAGCTGTGTAGCAATTTCAATCCCTTTTCTTTGGAATTCTTGATGGGTCTTTGACCTGGTGAGGTAAGGCCTGTCTATAGGTTACAGGAAGAATGGGTATTTGTACAAAAGGACTTGAGCCTTATGATCAAAGGAAAAATATTACTGATAATAAAAAAACATACTTTTTGTTCCACAGCAAGTTTTAAGTGTACTGTAACACTCACAGAGAAGCCTTATTCTTATTTTATCTGCGTAGATGTCAACTGGTAAAAAAAATCTAATCAAGTCATCAGCATTACTTCAGTGTAAAATTGTTGTAGAGGAGGTACATCAGGTTCATAATTTTATCTAAATTGTTTCTATTTATAATGGAACCATGTGACCCACAGAAAAATGTACATTTATGGTGGATCATTTAACACACCATCTGTACATTTCTTAAGAAAAAAACTTTCATCATAGTGTGACTTTGTTCAGGATATCAATCTGGTTAGTATGCTGTGGCTTAATTTACTCTCACAATAAAATCACGCTTGCAGTAGGCAGATGAAATATGGAATAATGAGGTACTTACAGAAATTAGATTTCTACATTATACTATAATCAGATTTTAATGAAACAAGTAACATATACCATTCATATAATTTCAGTTTGTGAGAAACTTCACTTGATTAATACAAGATTTGTTTTGGTTGCCAGGAAGAACTGAAATGATTTATTCTTTGAGGTAAAATATTGCCTTATCTGGTTAAAATCTACTATGACATTATATACAGCCTTTATTAATTCTCTCTTATTGGATAATTGGAGGTCTACAGTATTATTTAAAGTGATGAAGAAGCAACCTTAGCTCATTTTGCACTTTTCAATTTCATGCTTGTCTTCTGTAAAATCTTTTCCATAAATTAATTTTCAACAGAACATGGATGCAGCACAAAGCATAAAACTTAAATATGTATTGATTAAAATTGTATCCAGAATCAATGAAGCTGGAATTTCTGGTGAATGTAAGTTACCAATCAGTGTAAACTTTGCTAATAAGGCATGTGTTCTAACAGCAGTGAACTTAGCAAGCCAAGTTAGGAATAGGAAAGTCAGCAACATCCAGATAAGTAGCTGAATGCTTGCAACAGTATTTGTGAGTTTAGTTGTCAGCTTCTACTTATCCATGATCAAGTTTGTGATGCCTACAAAATGCCCTTCACCTACATCTTTGTTTCTTGCACAGAAATATAAAAAAGGAAACAAGTCAATACAAACACTCAGGGCTTAGTATGAGTTTTTGCTGCAGAACTTTAGGAACTTCATTGGATTCTACATTTAAAAGCTAGCCATTATTGCCTCCCCTATAATCAGTACTCAGAAACACATCTCTAGAGGTAAAATCGTATCTTATGTCTCCTATAAATGTCATCTCTCTTTAATGATTTCTTATGATGCTTAAGCCCTTAACTTAGGTACTGCAGAGAAAACACATTATATTACCAGGGTGAAAATGGTCCCAAGTGTCTATAGTCCAATCATTTCCCTAATATACATGTATGCAACAAAGTACAGATTGGGAGGAGAAAAAACTATAGTAAGCTTCCATAGAAACAAACATTTGTCTAACTAAGAGAGTGAACTATCAGTGATCTAAATAGACAATCCAATTACTGGGCTCACGAGCAAAATAATTATTGGAAGCTACAAAACTCACTTAACCTTAATGTCTAATGCTTCCTCCCAGATTTACAGTCTTCTACACTCCTTGCTCTTTTCTTGTTATCATGGCTAGGTGATTTGAAGGATCCATGCCTAAGTGGTTATTACATGAACTGTTATTGATTCAAAGTTGTTTAAATTTTTATTCTCATTGTAACTGATTTAATCAGTACTTCATATTCTGCCAAACTTCAGTTAAACTACTATTACTGTCCTTTTAGTAACCTTCCCAGTGGATCCATTTATTTACAGCTTGGATAGAACGAAAATATCATTTTAGAGAGATAACGTATTCTTTATATTTACTTTATATTTCTCATTTTCATATGCTCTGGCAGAGTTATGTGGGAAGATTCCCCATTTGATTCCTTTTGTATTATAAACATAACTTATTTTCTGAGTACTTCAGTTTTTCTTTCATGCTTAGGCCTAAGGGTCACTTACAGACTTAATTCCACAAGATGTGATTTTGTCATCCTAATATCTGCAATCCAATATTTTGTACAGTGTGTAGCACAATGGATGAACAATTGGCTGATGGATTGGGCTCAGATAGTACATGGGGTTACATCAGGCTGGCAGCCAGTCACTAGTGGGGTTCCCCAGGGCTCCATTTTGGGGCTAGTTCTGTTTAATGTTTTCATAAATGTCTTGGCTGCAAGACTCAAAGGTATACTAAGTAAATTTGTGGATGATACTAAACTGGGAGGAGCCATTGACTTCCTCAAGGGTAGAGAGGCCTTGCAGAGAGATCTGGCCATGCTAGAGGGCTGGGCAGTCACCAGCCACATGAAGCTTAACAAGAGCAAGTGCCGGATTCTGCACCTGGGACATAGCAACCCTGGCTGTACGTACAGACTGGGGGACGAGAGGCTGGAGAGTAGCCCCATGGAAAGGGATCTGGGGGTTCTGGTCGACAGCAAGTTGAACACGAGCCAGCAGCGTGCCCTGGCAGCCAGGAGGGCCAGCCGTGCCCTGGGCGCATCAGGCACGGCACTGCTGGCCGGGCGAGGGAAGGGATTGTCCTGCTCTGCTCTGCCTGGTGCGGCCTCACCTCGAGCACTGTGTGCAGGTTTGAGCACCACAGGATAAGGACATGAAACTACTAGTGAGCGTCCAAAGGAGGGCTACAAAGATGGTGAAGGGTCTAGAGGGGAAGACATATGAGGAGCGGCTGAGGTCACTTGGGTTGTTCAGCCCAGAGAAGAGGAGACTGAGGGGAGGCCTCATGGCGGCCTGCAGCTTCCTCACGAGGGGAGCGGAAGGGCAGGCACTGATCTCTTCTCTCTGGTGACAGTGACAGGACCCGAGGGAACGGCATGGAGCTGGGACAGGGGAGGTTCAGGCTGGGTGTTAGGAAAAGGTTCTTCACTGAGAGGGTGGTCGGGCACTGGAACAGCCTCCCCAGGGAAGTGGTCACAGCACCGAGCCTGCCGGAGTTCAGGAAGTGTTTGGACAATGCTCTCATATAGTTTGATTTTGGGGTGGATTTGGGGTATTTTTGGGCTCCTGTGTGGAGCCAGGAGTTGGACTCAGTGATCTTCGAGGGTCCTTTCCAACTCAGGAAATCCTGCAAATTCTAGGTGAAGGCTAATGCTGACTCATAAAATCACAGTTAGTAATGATAAAGAAATAAAAACTAGTCTGAGTAAGCACACGGATGGATGTACACTGTCAAGTATTTGGAACACAGATGTTTGAAAAGGATGTGGAAAAGTCATAGATGGGACTAGAAATCCAGTAAAATGGCTTGCCAGGGGATAAGATCTAGGACTATGTAGTTTATCACAAAAACAAACAAACAAACAAAAAAAAACCTGACAGTTGACTTGTTTATGGTGTATAAGTACCATAAAAATGAGACCTCCTCCCACTAGGCCAAAACCCAGTTATTCTGTGGCACGTAAATCTCACAGAGAAAGAAATAATGAGATAAACACTGGAGATCAAAGCCACACCAATCTACAGTGGAAACCAATTTCATAGTAAATTTAATCAACCTGTGGAAATCTGAAGGGAAGAAATGGTTTCCGCTGGTGACATCAGTGGTGATCAAGTCTGTAAATGTCCATCAATGCCAGTCTGCTATATACTGCCTGTCTTTTCACAGTTTGGCCTCTAGTTTCCTTATTTAAACAAAACTAGGGCATACAGCCAGGCAGAAGTAAGCAAATATTCTGACATTTGTTTTTAAAATCATTTTACATTGTGTTTGGCAGACTATAGCATTTTTTTTTTAATTTCTGCAAATCAATTCTTCAGTTATTAACAGAAAAAATATCTTATCTATGCTTTTTTTTTTATCAGCCCACAATGCTGATTTTCTTCTTTTATAGAAAAGACTTCCCAGTCTTTCCACAAATAATCCCCATATTAACATTTTACTTTGAAACATTCCCTCCAAGTTTCTTTGTTCTGTCTATTAAGTTGTCTATTTGCATTGAACTTTGTCTGCCAATTATAAATCTAAATTGACAAACCTAAATTATGTGACTATTTTGTAATAATGAGTCCATTTTCTAATATTAAGCTTTAATCTCTGCTTTACTTGAATTTAAATAAATCGTCAAGTCAAACCATTAAATGAGTCATTTCAGTAACAACCATTATATGTTTCAACATTGATTGGCAATGTTATGATCACTATTCTGTTCAAAGGGTTGTTTTTTTCTTGTTTGTTTTCGAAGGTACACTTGTTTATCATTAAAGGGGAAAAGGACAGTGAAAGGAAATGGAAGAATAAAAAATGTTTAACAAATCATATTCAGAAGCATCCAATTTAATGCCTTCCTCTCTCCATACTGAGAGAACAGGAAAAGTAACTGAACATCAGGAAGCCCTTGTTTACTGTGTGGATGACTGAGCATTGGCACAGGTTGTCCAGAGAGGTTGTGGAGTCTCCCTCCTTGGAGATATTCAAAAGCTGCCTAGACATGGTTCTGGGAAATGTGCTTTAGGTGGCCCTGCTTGAGCAGGGTGTTTGCACCAGGTTTTCTCTAGACATCCCTTCCAACCGCAACCATTCTGTGGTTATGTGATTCTCTGACTTTGTGCCACTGTTTTAGAGCACAACTGAAGCAACACTGTAATTTGTGGTTTGTCCAAGTGAGTACAATGGAGAATATATAGTGCAAGAAAATATTTTATAAAAGAGACATCTACACTTCTTCTGTCAGATCATCACCAGAGAAGTAAGAGAGTAGGAAGAATAAAATGAAGATTGCAGAAACTAGACCAGGAGAAGCAGATTACAAACAATAACCGTAACTTCCATTCTCCTCTTACACATAGTGCCTGCTCTTGAATTCCGAGTCAAAGTTGGTATTTAAAGAACTGCATGAGTTGGAGCAGATGAGAAAGGCAGGAAAATATGTTCTTAAATCAGCACAGTCTGGTATTGCAGAAACTTTCTTAACAGTAACAAAAGAGATCAGCAATAATCCTTGTAGCCCATGTGTCAAATTCAACATAAGTTAGTGCACTACACTTTGCAGATATTTGCATTGGTTGGGGAGAGAGACAACAGATGCTACTCATTCTAAGGCTGCCAGCAAAGGAGCAACTAAGAAGGTGAATAGCTTCATTCATCTCCCCCGTATTTAGCTTTTACCAGCAAGGACAACCCCTGCAGCTAGGAAACAAGCTCTGATACTGGCAAAAAATGTGAACAGGTTGTGACAGCAACTATACAAATGCAAGGTATTGCTGCCATGCATGAAAGAGAGATAATAAGTGTGAAATTGAACAGTCAGCATTACAAAGCAAAATATGCAATGTTACATTTTGACAAGTGGCACAAAGCTGCAGCTAAAGCAACACAGCAGCAGAAAGGCGATGATTTGGGATGACACCACAAGAGATGAAAGTATTCAAGCATGCGTATTATCAGAAACTACATTGTTACAATCTACTTTAAAGACTGCCACAATATCATCTTTCTCAACCTTAGTCAAGTCACCAATGTTAACTGCTGGTGAAGGATCAAGCTAGGACTGAAGAATTAGGACAGGAAATCCATGCTTTTTTTTGTCACAATTGTTCCAGAAGATACAAAATGAGGATAAGATTATCTGTGAAAGACCTGGCCATGGAATTGAACCAATCGAGGCAGCAGCTAGTCAGTACAATGCTCCAATGTGTCAGGATTTGGCCTTTGACACAATTTTAACAACACATGATAGTGCAGAAGTATTGCATTTTTTTACTGAAGTACTCCATGGAGATACGTTTCCATGAGATACAAGGATGCTCTAAGCTTCTCCCTGGTCAGTCTTTGCAGGGAATATCTTCTAAATAACAAGATTCTATGATAGTTACATGACACTCTACCTGTTGGTCTTTATAAGGCGCATCACAAATCTAAACTGCTTCACTGACAATTTTTAAAATAGCAGTTCACTTATAAGCTAAAGCATACCCTATATTCTGTGCACTTCAGAACTGAAATCCATAGAGTATATTTTAAAAGTAAATGTTGTGTTAAGAATATTGGCCTGCAATTGGTGAATGTTCTTGGTTTTCATTAAATATCGAGTTATATTATAGACAGAGCATACACCAGAATGAAGAAATAACAAGACCTTATCAGATCAGACTAGATCAGACTAATGAGTTCTCTATAATCAATATATATTTTATACACTGTATGCCATGTGACTTAGAGTAAGGTACAACAAAATAGATAATTGTAGACTAGAAAGTCTCTTTCTGACGTCTATAAGTAGAGATTGATTTCTGTCCTGAAAAATGGAAATTTTGATTCCTTTCAAAATCTTGCCTTTCTGTATATTTTCACGAGTCATAGAGTTTTTATTAGCAATATAGGTATTTGACCCTTTTTATGACAGCAGTATGTTTTGGCCTTGTTATCTCTTAATGGAGAAAGTTTTCTGGTCAAATTTTGTGTTCTAAATAGCCCATTTTTCCTTTGGGTTGAGACTATTTCATAGCTACATATGAGACTATTTCACAGCTTCTGATCGTTCTCACCCTCACCTCTGAGCTCCACCTATTTCTCTATTATCCTTTCAGAGCTAAGGTGACCTTTACTGAATGAAATGTGTCAGTGGAGGTCATGCTCTTGATTTTATATGATGCCATCAAAATATCATAAGTATTGTTCTTCAAGACCATGCTGTTTGTTTAATTGACTGGCACATGATAGGCAGAGGCCTTCAATGTGTTCTTCACAACAGAATGCACTTTTAGTTTCCAGATCCTAGCTACCAAGTTACCGAAACTCCTATCAAAACAGTTTTCCATTGTTTCCTCCATATACTTCAGTGTAAAGTGCATTATTCAGATGTGTTCTCTTCCATGTCTAAATGCTTATGATCTACTTGTTAACAATTCCAACATTATCATTATGTTTTCTAATTCTGTCTACTATACCTCTGATTTTGACCCCTGGTTTAAGTAAATCTACACCTCCACCCCATTAAAATGAATCCAAAATATTTATCCATTGGCTTTAATTTCCTACCATGCTGGATAAACTGTTTCTTTCTCCTCTGTCTATTGCTTACACTCTTCAAGAAATTGTTAGTGTTCTTCCTTGGTCCACTAATTATTTTTTTACTTGCTACAGTGCTTGCTTTTTTTAATCCACTGGATTTTTTATTGTTCACACTCTTTAATTATCGTAAATGCTTTGTGTTTACCCTTGCTGCTATTCCCTTATACCTTTATTTTAACTGCATTTGTTTCTGCCACTGCTGGATACTAAGATATAGTAGAGCACTTCCGTAAGTAAACAGAGAGTATCTGTATTTTACAGTGAAGTGAATTTTCTGGATTTTGGTGTAGGGAATAGATTAATATTGGCCTTCTGAAGATATAACACGTTGACAGGTACTTACATTACATGGCAGATAAATGATGATGATACCAGTTTTCCACTTTTCTAGTTGTACTATTGATCTTGTTTATCAGCACTACCACAAAATACCTAGCTATTCAGTACGTTATCTCCCCCAATTAGGTGAGTCTTATTAATCCCATCTTGTATGTTATCTGTCTCTTAACTTGTAAGATTTGAATTCAGTCTTGGAAAATTGTTCACAATGATTGAACAAGAGAGTGGAACAGTAAAAACAAGCTTTTATTCTGTTTCAAAATCTCATGTAGATTATTTTTTCGCCTTTCTCCTAGAGGCAGCTTCCGGCTTTGTAGCATTTCTAGAACTGTTATCATTGTCATTGCAAGAAACCAAGGAAAACTCTACCATTCTTTCTAAGATTAAGTATGTCTAATTACTTTTTTTCCCTAACCCAGCAGAGCTGCTCTTTTCCTGTCCAGATATTAATGAACCTCACTTGTACTTCAGGGAGGGAAACGTGTTCATGTTTTGAATCTATTTCTCACAAATAACTGAGTATTCTCAGGAATAAGATTTCTGAAATAATTAGAACTAACCTATAATCAGGGAATCTGAGGAAGACAAACAAGACTCCCTCCCCTCAAACAAAGTTTAACAGTTCTGAATTCTGGGTTGTTGTATCTCAAATCCGAGAGACTGTATTTCACCTGTATCACTCCCAATATTCCTTGTGTAAAAAGGCATTCTTATCTACAAACAAATAATTTGAGACTTTGCTAATTATTTGAAAAGAGGCAAAATTTCTTCAAAATGCATGTTAGTTCACTTTCTTTCTTTTTTTTTTTTTCTTTTTTCTTTTTAGTACATAAACCAGTAGTCATGAGTTCTGGATCCTACTTGTGTTTCTGATGTAGTCTGGATACTAAACCCTCTCTGTGCCTCAATTTATTTCTCACAAAAAGAGGGTTAATGGAGTATAATGAGGAGACCGTACACTGCAGTGGGTGCCTGTAACAGATGCTGTAGAAGTGCAGGATCTTTGTGATTACTAAAGAAGAATGAGTACTTGACTCTGGTGTTGGCAAAATGCTACCCAAACTTGCTCATCTGATTCAACAGTGCCTTGTGGGCATGCAGCACCAAAATGATGTGCAAAGACTCCATTCTGAAGAGAGGCTGCTCACAAGGTAGATTGAGTGGATGTAAAGTCTTGTCTCCTGGGCATTATCTTCCCTTGACAACTAGGGGGTATTGTTTGCTCTCTTTCACAAAGTGGACACAACTTTTCTTTATCCTAACAGGGAATTCATAAGAGGCACAGGGAGGCCTCAGTCTGTCTTCTCATGCATCAGACCAAACTAAGCTCCTGACTTCTTTTGGAACATGTTGCTATTCTATGCAAGATACAACATCCATTACAGTAATGTCCTTTTATCCATGATTTTAATGCAAATTTAAAAGGAAAATAGCCAAGTAACAGTGCATTTTGCACATGGTTGGTTTTTCATTGGACAGAGATTAAACTTAGCTATTTTCATTAGTTCATTTCAGTAAGGATTTAATTGTAATTAGCACGACTTCTATTTCAAATTAATTTGGAATTTACAGTGCAGAGAAAAAGTTTTGAATAATGTGGCACTACATTTACATATTTTTATCAAAACATTTAATTGCACATAAAAATACGTTACATTTAACAGATAAAAAAAAAACAAAATTGAGAAAAAATATACTGATTTTTCTTTTGTATCTTAAGTGAATGTAAAGAATAGCTCTGATGCATTTGTTTCATCTTGGGAAGAGACAGGGAAAGCTACTTTAGTTTTGCACTTCCCTCTGTAGAATCATTTCAGGATGATTTTGCTGGGTGTGAGGAGGTTGTGGAGATCCTGGATAGCTGAGGGCTTAAATCACCCTCTGGCACTTGGAATACTTGTCTGTGAGTGTAAGGCTATGTCTATGCCGTTAACTAAAACAGGGCTGGAGACCGTTTTTGTGTCCTGAGGCCAAGGAGCACTGCTTGGCTGCTGTCCAATCTATACAGTGCTTGGCCATAGGTCTCCCCTAGGCCCCATGTGGTGTACATCTGGACCTGACACTTAATTATTTGTTTTTATGTATATTTTTCAGTTCAAATAACATAAGAGGCTACAGTAACATGAGAGTTATGTTGTGGCTCATTAGAACAATATTTAAACATCATGAAATTGAGGACATGTGTTGGATATCCTGGCCTGTGATGTGAGGGTACCAAGGGAGTTTTCAGGATGTAGAATCTCCTGGAATAGTTTGGGAAAACTGTGTGAGATGGAGGGAACTAAACCTGGTTCAGTCCTATCCCGACACAGAGAGTGTGGCCCTGGTGTGTGGTACCGCTCACATATATTGCTTGGAGGAGAGCAGTTTGAACCAAAACCATGTCAAGAAGCATGCTAACAGTTCGGCTCTGGATAATCAGCACAACAGTGCTTACTCCAAGGTCCTATTTTATTTAGCAGGCATAAGGAGAGCCACTTTAGTATGGATTTCAGTCTTCTTCCCTGAAAAGCTCTTACTTCTGTTATATAGACATGCCCATTTGGGTGTAGTAATAGCTCTATAAAACTGCTCAATATCAGCAGAGATAGTCTTGTATACCAAAGGGAAAATATATACTGATCTACCTGTGTCCATATTAGGGTCACTGTACTGCTTTAACTGCTTTATCAGTATATTTTAAGAGACATAGCAATGTTCCCACTATGGCTTGTAACTTTAATGGCAAAATAAAATTAAAAAAAAAAAATTAAAAGCTTATTAGATAATAGTCAGTGCAGCTTTTCTAGTGCTCTGCACACTTGCTGCTTGTGAAGTAGTTCCACATATACAATAATGGGATATTTTTATTCAATCTGATATGTAGTTTTACTGCAGCTTGTGCAATACTGTGTGCTTTTGGGGCTGTTGAGCTATTCCATGATCCAGCAGACAACTTTGATCTATTAAGTCTGGCTTGTGGTCTACCAGGCTTCTCTCTGGTGGATAAAAACTTTACTGGAACTCTGTTACCCTCTTGCTTCCTCTGTGGCCTTCTAACAAAGAGGTACTTCATCTTACTTGAGGGGATAGTGGCACAAATTATTTATCTTCAGATTTGCTAAAGCCAAAAAGCAGCTCTCAACTCTCATAGAGCCTCTGTCACAGGCCTACGAATCTGTTCTCCTCAGACTCAAGGCTTCTGTATGTTTTCACCTTAGGAGAAAGCAGATAGTAACAAACTCAAGCAAGAGAGATCATTGTGCCACTTTAATTTATGTCCATAGCAAATGAGTCGCCATCCCTGGAGGTCTTTAAAAGACATTTAGATGTAGCCCTTAGTGATATGGTTTAGTGGAGGTCTTGTTAGTGTTAGGACAGAGGTTGGACTAGATGATCTTGGAGGTCTCTTCTAACCTAGACGATTCTGTGATTCTGTGAAATATGAAGCACAAAACTGAACAAGCCTTTTTTCAGACCCCTTTTCCTTGCCTTGAAGAAAGTTTTAATGGCCAACATTAACATATTATACTGTTTTAAAGAACTATAAATAGTTTGGTAATTTTTTTTTTCCATGTGAGAATCTGAAAGAATGTTGTGATTTTAAAAATATATTCTGCCCTCAGAGGAAACTCCTTCAGACTATTACAAAGCTTCATCTCAGTCAGATGCTTGGAAGTAATTCAAGCCTTAACAAATTTTAAGATATGTGTTGCATGCAAACATGCTCTCAAAAGAAAGATTTAACACTTCTCTTTTTTGTCAACAAAAAATTGTAGACGGCTGAAAGGAATCAGAGCTCTAAACAAGATTTTATCCTGTCAAAAAGTGGTCACCCCAGATGTAAAATGAAAAAAATTTATTGCTTCTTTTTGAAAAGAACCTTTTTTCTGAGATTTCTGGGTGCTCCATGAAGCAGCAGGAGCTTCAAGGGAGAGCGACAGGTACTTTGATTTGAACAAGAAAATTAAAGATCTTAATGACTCCAGACACTGTAGGGTCCTTACCTCATAAATACATCTGATTCATATTCATTGCTTTCAGCAGGGCTGAATCATTTCAAGCAAAATGATAGCAGGAAAAAAATCTGCTTTTTCTCTTGACTATTGAGTGGCATCACTCATTCTTGAAATCATTTTTGTATAAGTAGAAAAATTTTCCATGAGACTTGTGGAGTTGTGGGCGTGATTCCCTAAATCATTCACTGATGATGTTAGGGCTCTGCACATGAACCTTATCACAGAATTTGAGGTCTAAGAAGTTTTAGCAAACCCTTCATTTCTACTAATGTAATTGAAGGCATGTCATTTCTGGGGGAAGGATTTTTGGGTCCAGTACAAACGCTACCTACAAGAAGTTGTTCAGAGATTTTTCAGAAAATGTTTTTTTTTTCCCTGCCCATCTCCTCCAGCACTGGAATTATCCACAATACATGTTTTAAAAATTATTCTGATGGTTGTTCTTTGGATGTGCATTGGAGGCACATTCTTGTTTAGTTTACAAATATCAATTATTGGAGAGTAAAATAATTATTTCATACAGAATTTTGTGGCTGATAAAATTGCATTAAGGCTCGCATCTTTGATCAGGAAATCTTCATGTCACTTCATCTCTAACAACTCTTGTTTTTTGTTTTTGTTCATTTGTTTGCTTGTTGTTTGTTTTTGTTTTCTTTGGGGGAGGTTGTTTTGTTTTGTATTTTTTTAATCATCGAATTAGAAAATCTTGGAAATGCTGTTTTGCAAAAATATCCGGAATTTTGGGGTGCTGAGTTGGTTTCAAATCATTGTGTTTAATTGCTGTGTGACATACTTATTAGGCAATGCTTCTCTGAACTGGTCTCATCATTTGAACATTAAAAGTGTCCAAGTGGTTGATGAGCCTCCCTTCAATAACAATTCCAAAGCATGAAATTTTAAGAGTTGTTATAATAAATCAGTTATCTTGTTCTCTTTGGCACCAGATCTTTGCCATACCTCTTCTTCTTTCTTCATGTCTGGATATTTTTACAGAGAGAGGCATTGCTAAAGCAGAAATAAATGTTTAATACATATTATTGCACTTTAAGATTATTTTTTTCAAATGTTATTGATCCTGCAGTAGAATCCATTATGGCTTAAGGCAATAATTCATATATCCACATTTAAAGCTCTGGGCCTGCTTAAAACCCATGTGGCCTTACTGGACTGCCTTTTATTCTTAATTATATCCATGTTAAATTAGGGCAAGTCTGTTTAAGTCAGCTGAGGATAGAATCTGGATTTCTGTCATTTATATCCAGGAAGTTTCTTCATTAATTTTTGTCCTTTCCTTTAATGTCAGAGTTCCTCCCCTGCGCTCCCCATATGTTTAAGAAATTACTGCTTAACAGTTTCTCAGGATTGTTCATTGGAACAATGTTTGTCAAAGTGTCACTTTGCAACTTGGATTAGTATTTAGCTGTTGCCAATTATATTTTATTATTACTATTATTTATTTATTTATTTATATTGTTAGGTGTAACATTTCCTGATAATGAAGAAGAATATTGCTGCCAGCCAGAAACATAAGGATTCTTCTTTGGCCATAACAAATCTTTTCCCATTCCATTCAGAAAAGTGATGCAAAGTTCATTTTTCTAAGTCACTAATAAGGTCACCCCTTCATTTTCCTCATGTCCTGGTTTCAGCTGGGATAGAGTTAATTTTCTTCCTGGTATAGTGCTGTGTTTTGAATTTAGGATGAGATAGGCTGATAACATGCTGATGTTTTAGTTGCTGCTGAGCAGTGCTTACATATAGTTAAGGACTCTTCTGCTTCTCATGGTGCTCTGCCAGCAAGGAGGCTGGGAGTGAACAAGAAGCTGGGAGGGGACACAGCCAGGACAGCTGACCCAGACTGACCAAAGGGATATTCCATACCGTATGTTCATGCTGAACAATAAAACTGGGGTGGCTGGCCATTATTCAGGGTCTGCCTGGGCATCAGTCAGCGGGTGGTGAGCAATTGCATTGGGCATCACTTGTTTTGTGTATTTCTTTATCATAATTGTTATTATTATTTTCCCTTCCTTTTCTGTCCTATTAAACGGTCTGTATCTCAACCCACCATGAGTTTTACCTTTTTTTTTTTTGCTGATTCTCTCCCCCGTCCCACTGTGGGACGGGGAAGAGTGAGCGAATGGCTGTGTGGTGCTTAGGTGTCTGCTGGTTTAAACCACAACACCTGGCTTCTGTGGCTTCCTGGTTTCTATCACTGCAAAAATCAATAAATTTGTCTATACTTTATAGAGCACATATGATTTAGCTCCAACCATCTTGCTGCTTCTCCCTCTTTCACTACTGTGAGATTACCTACCCCTGTTAATCAGTCAGGTTTGTTAGACTTCATCATCTGTTTATTTTGTTTTTCAAAAATACCCTAAGAAAAACCTCAGTGCTTAGACTGTTACAGTGTTAAGAAGGTGATTGGTAAAGCTGCCCAGATTTGTTTCTTTGGTTCCTTTAATTTGCTTTATATTTTGTTGTTTCCTCTCATCCATGCTTAGATGATAAGTTGTTTGAAACAGGGATGCTGCTGAAGCAAAGTTTCTGGTCCATGATTTACTTGTAATAATAACTCCAGCAGAAGTAAAAGTTAAATAATATATTACAGATAAAACTTAGTAGAACCTACTCATTTAAAAATAGGTCCTTATTCAGTGAATTCTTTTGATTTCGTTATTAACAATTGTAGAAAAATAACTGAGCTTTCTGTTTTCCTAAGCAGTTTTCTCATCCTGGCTGGTTACCACTTTTCCACAGTTTCACATTCACTATTTATATAATATATATGTGTTCCCCAAGAACACTTGCTCACATCACTATTTCAGTTGTAATTGCTTAGCCTTCCATTTAGTTTTAGTAAAGCTTCCAAAAGACCTGAGAGAAGTGATGCCAAGGAATTTCAGAAGAGCCAGCCTGAAATGTGTCAGGATCTGATCTGGCTAATCTGAGCACCAAACTGAATGGACAAATAATATAACAAGGGGTGAAAAATGTCTAGCTAAAGGTGGAATCAGTCCAGTAAGAAATGAAGTCCAGCAGATCCAAACAAAAGATGAAAGAATTCCTAAAGGCAACAAAGCTCAAATTGATCAAGCCAAAAACAATATGCAGATCTTCAAATAACAGATGACGGAGCTACCTCACAACGCCTGGCAAGAAGGGAACTGTGTGATTATTTTGAAGAAAGTGAAAAGTGCCCACGATAAGTAGAGCAGAAGGAAAGAGAGTCAGAGGAGGTCCTGTGTTTATAATGAACTACTGTAGCAGGCAGCTGTACTTGAAACTGCATGGGGACTCATCAACAATGATATTGGGATGAGAAATGTTAATTACAACTGAACAGCCTCCTGGTTTGGCAGAAATCCCAGGACAAAGTGGTGGCACTTGGGCTGCAGATGCAATATTTTATACAATCCCTGCTGTTAAAAATGCTATAGTTTCCTCATTTTCATATATTGGTAACAGAGGAAGTGAAAACAGATTTTGTTTCTTTTAGAGAGAATATCATGTTTTAACAGTGATTTCAGTAGCAGGCTGATGGTCAAAAGTGATCCTTTTTTTCTCCTCTGGAGCCTGGAAAATTTAGCTGCTGTTTAAACACCAGGTGTACTACCCAGGTGTAAGTCAATTCAGTGATTATCATACTGGGAGCGTGGTAGATTCAAGTGACTTCACTAATTTATTGGAGAAAATTCATTACTGTAGCCTCTAAAGGCAATTATACCCTGAGTAAGTAAGTTACACAACAGTAGTACTGAAACACAGAGCCATGCCTGTGTCTGAGTATGCTCAGAATTCCCATGGTGACTTGGTGGCTTGCCAGGGGGAGAGCCTACCACCATGATTTTAATGGAAATTGCATTGCTCCTTGACCTACATCATATTTTGTACAGGACACACTGGAACAATTTCATTCTTGAATTTTAACATGTTTTACAAAGTGTCTGTAGAAACATCAGCTGCGTGGTAAGTAACTATCTGTGAAGTTCATCAAAACTTCAAAAACCTTCAGGTTTCCCATCAGGTTAGAACAAGACATCGAGAACCAGGAAGACATCTCGTATAGAACTGCCAGCATCCCTGGGAACTGCGTACTCAAAATGGTGACTTCGGTGAATTTAAGGAAGAAAAATTTTGTTTGTTTGCTTTGTTTTTTAAATTCAGACCTCCAACCCACCTGTGTTCCCTTCCTCATCAAAGGGGCATACCCTACCTTATTCTCAGTCTCCACCTTGTTCTCTTAGTATTTTCTGTTTGTAAAGATAGAAATTCCATAAAAAGGTTGTTGATGAAATCAAAACCTTGCTGGAGTATTGTGATATGGAGCTATGCATTTATTAAATAATGTTAACAGTTTGCATCAGGCATAATCTTCTCTTTCCTCATCCCTTAGAAAGGCTTTCCTTTAGTATTGTATTAACTTACCTGTTTTATCAATAAAAACTCCATGTACTTAAAAGTTTGCCTTCAAATTTCTCCTGAATAATCATAAAGGAATGCAACACTGCTAGAGCTATTACACTTTATATAGAATAAAATTAAACTTTTATTAATGCAGATGAAAGACTGATGACCTTAACTGAATGACTGGGCATTCACCTTGCTGAGGAAGACCAGGTTCAAATGATTTCATAATTTATTGATGTGAGCATCACTCAGTGTATTAGAACAATATAATGTGAAGCACTGAGGTAACTAAAACTCTAAGAACATAATTTTTATGTCACTAGATCTCTATCTCACTAGAGCCAACAGATCCGACGAGAGACAAATACTTCCAGAATTAGCAAAGCACACCTCAGCTGAATGAGGTTGCTCCATGTCTTCATCTTCCCAAATCTATACTAGAATAAACGCAGCAGAATAGAAATGCAGCAAAACAATAAGAAAACAGAGGCTTTAAAGGCAAGCAGTGGGAAACAACAAAAGGAAAGAATGTATATATAGTAAAACCAAGAGTACTCAATAACAGCAAGACTTGAATTAGCAATTCATTTTGCTATGCTGTTCACTTAAAGTGAATAACATTATCTGTGTTGCATCACTATGGAAGTGAGTGTGATATATCAACTGTCCACGTTTATTCTTAATTTTGTATTTTGCAGAATTCTTCACTCACTGCCAGGAAATACTTCTCTGCTCTCCAAGCGCAGTTTCCTAACAATTCCCTGATGTTTCTCTTTTCTGTCCTCCATATTAACTTTTCCATGCCAGCTACAATGATCAGAAAACAATAACATAGCAAACAAATGAAAAAAAAAACAACAAACCCTCTCTAAGGCAAATACCACAGGGTCTCTTTTTGCTCTGTGAAACAGCATTACCGCCAGTTCTCAGAGCATTCTCAGTTTACCAGCTGGCTGACTGGCACAGAGCAATTGGGATGGGCTCAGCTGTTGCAGAGCTTGCCAGTAAATTTGTTGCTGTATTAGTGGAGTTGTTGGCTGGGATTTAAAAGGTGGAGGACAATAAAAGGGCAAGAATGAGGTGGATAACAATAAATATCAGCCAGGTGGTTGTAATGGTACTAGCCAGGAATAACAGTTCATGAACACAGGTCCTGCACATGGGTCAGGGCAATCCCAAGAGCAAATACAGGCTGGGTGGAGAACGGACTATGGACTTGCTTACCTATGAAGATTAGCATATATATCATTTTTTCCTGTACAAACTGTAGGATGTTTCTGCTCAAACATTATGGACTAACAAAAATTGGGTTATAAAATGCAAGAAAGTTTCATTTAACCATGTGAACTACATTTGAATGATGTGATCAGAATCATGCTGATGTCACTTGCAGCTAGAGCAAATAGGGAGTCCTCTTTAGAGGACTTCAGAGGAAGTGTGCTGGAAGATGCTAAAATATTTTTGGCATTGTGATTATTTGGACATACGTTTTGTACATTGACATGGTTAAAAAACTGTCATTGCTCTTCTGTAGCAAATAAACTGATCCCTGTCAGGATGACCTTTAAACATGCTTATCAGGACAGTTTGCTTCTTGATCCATTCCAGGCCATAGGGAGAGCATACGTGGCTATAGGATCGAATCTAAATTATCTGATTTCACATTATGCCTAAACTTAAGTGCCTGAATTTTAGGCAATAGTCTCTAGTCCTTCCAAAGCACCAGTCTCTCTTCATTGTTTCTACACAGAAGCTGTAGGCTTTCACTTAGGGACACACAAAGTCACTGAAGTTGTAGGAAAGTTAGCTTCTGATGTTAGATACAGTGTGACCATTCCCTACCACTCTAGATATCACATCTACTACAGATAATTTTCCTATGATATAAAAGCACAGTGAAGTGGGCATTTAGAACATGAAGATTTTATCCTGATTGTTGCCTCGGGTTAGTGTCAAGAAGATTGCAATTACTTCATTTTAAATAAGACTGAGATTATAAAATAAGTGTGATAGAAGGTAGCTGAAACTTCATGGATGCTGGGACAGGACTATCATGCATGATAGGTTTAAGATGAGGCATAAAAGGTATGTTTCCTTCTACCTGAAGCAACAGGCCCCCCCCACCCAAAACACAGAGCAAGTGGAAGACCAAAGGCAAAATGGGTGCTAGGAATTTACTAGGTGTTGTTTGATGGAGGTGTGTTGGTCAGGAACAACCAAAAACCTTCAAAACCAGAGAAGCAGCAGCAGCCAAAAGACAACAAGGAGAGGTAAGAATCATTCATTTGAGAGATGGGAGAAGAATTCTATGTAGATTGAAAGTTAAAACTTTGGGCAAAGAAATAGCCTTTTATTGTTTAACTGTAATTGTGTCTAAGAAAATTGAATTTTGTGTACATATTTTTGTAAGTAAACAAGTCTGTAAGAAAGAAATATCTGACTACATCACCAAATTACCCCTGGTTTTGAAATGTTTTGAAAGACCCATAGACTAGTTAAATGCAAATGTCAAAAGAGGCCAAAGTATTATGAATATTCCACCCCACTTATTAAGTAGCTCATTTAAAAAACAACAACAACAACAACAAAAACACCAACCTTTAAGATACCTTGAAAAGGTTTTACATTTACTTCAGAACTTGAGTTCAGATTCTCTGACTGCCCTGTATTCCCCAGGAAATAACTAGAATGTGTTTCTATTTGACATACAATTAAGATTAAATTTAAAAAATCTCTCTCTTTAACCCTGGCTTTGAACTAAGCCACAATTCTGCTTTAAATCTTTCAGCTTTTATTTTATGTCAGGCACATTGGGTAATAGAATGTGCTTGTGACAAGACCTGGTGAAACATGGACTGTCTTGGGGTTAGAGATGATACCTTAGAAACAGATGAACGGTAATTGGGATGAATGCAACTGAGGCCCTTGTGAAAACCTCATAGCTAAATTTAGAGAAAAGATGGATAAATTGTAATATTTGTATCCTAAATTTTGAACAAAATGATTCTATAAATGGCTAAACAGCTGTCCATACTGAGAAACACAATGAGTGACTTTCTAATTAAAAATGAAGCAGTTAGTACTGTCTCTGGGGATGCTCTAGAGCTGTGATAAAACTGATTCATATGAGTGACAAACCCACACTTATGATAGGCAATTTCTTCTGACACCTCTATCAGCACCAGAGCAGCCACTGAATAAAGAAACGAAGCTGTCAGAGATGGACAGATTGCAGGAACGTGCAATGTTCCAATTTCACCCACCAAACCACATATGCAATGTTTTGAGGAAGAAATTTGAGTCACATATATTATACAAAGTGTACTGTTAAATCTGGATAACAAAAATGAGGACTGGTGTCACCCTGCGTAAAAGTCGGGGAAGAGAGACCATTTAACTTATGAACTGTAAATAGTAATAGTCTTAGTAAAGATTTATCTTGTTAGGATAGAAAGTTCAGCTATGATCTTGACCATCTTCTAACGATCTCTCTGTCGCTCCATGGACAAGAGAGGGAACCTAAAATGTGGTTGCTAAAATATTAAACGTGTATAGTTGAATTGGTTAATTAAGGCCTGGGTGCCAGGAGAAAGGTGACAGGTATCCACCTGAAAGGAGAGACTATCTATCAGCCTGGAGAAAAAAAGAGAGCAAGAAGGGGGAATTACAATTGTATTAATTTTCTATCCTTGCAAAATAGAAGGAAAAAGGAAATGAAATTATGAAAAATTATGAAATTATGAAATACCTTCATAATTCAGTAAGAACTGGTAAAAAAGCCTCCCTGACCCTAAACGGGGTAGATGGAAAGGATACTCAGCATCATCATTAGACAACAGAGGGAATGCCACAGTGCAGAAGAGAGTTTAGGAATACTGTAAAAAGCCTGTCACATAAAATACAAGAAGTCACTCTGTAAGTATTCGAAGTATCACAAAGCTACATTCAGACTAGTCTTAGCTGAAAATTGCTTTATGAAGTTTTCAGCATCACAATACAGGCAGACATGGCTGCAATTACACTGTAGCCACTCTTTTACTACTTTTTAAAATTGCATAAATACAAAGCTATATGATTCTAATCAAGTTCTGGGATCTATATCTGTTGAGTGGTACTTCAGATCAAGCCTTCTTTCTTTCCCAAGATACAAATATTTTCTTCCCAGAAGCAAGATAGCGTATGACTTTAATGTTTCCCTGGACTCAGGGCTGTAAGAAACATACACTTCATTGCAATGTCTGAATGGCACAGGTGCCAGACACCACCATCAGCCGCTCACCAGGGGTGCAGAGGAGGTTAGCAGGGAGGTACCACAACAGGTTATTTTTTAAAACTGTTCTAGTAATCTGCCTCAAGATCATTGTAAGGGTTTTCAGTTATTAATGGACAGCATCCCTGGAAGTTCCATTTATTACTTTTCTCTCCTGTGCTGTGGTTGTTTTTATTTCTTTCTCAGAAATTGACAAGCAAATCTCTCTATTCCAACCAGCAGCATCGAAAGAAGGGATTTTATTACAGAACTGCCATCCATATAAGGTCTATATTAATTAGATAATTCTATAGGCTGAAGTGAGACATTATGTGCATAAAACTAGTGATTGGAGATGCTGTGGAACTTTCCCAGTCTAACATGTTTAATATTTTGGGGGGAAAATTTTTTTAAAAATACATATATTATTAATTTGATAAGCACAGCAGTTCTCTTCCAGTGAAGCAGTGTGTTTAAAGGAGGACTTCCACAGGGAAAGGTCTGTTTTCAGTTTAGAACCAGTACAGCATGATCTTTGTGCATAGGACTGGCATTCAGAAACTTGTATTGTATTCCCAGGGCTGGTGTCTCATCACTGGATGGTCTTTGAATACAAATTTTTACAAAGAAAATGACCACTGTGCAGTAGTTGCATATTAGTATCCATACACTTGTCTTTACTATCAATGTTTGTTTTGAATCACATTAATCCAAACTGTGTAATTCCCATCAAATAGCATTACCCTTCACTATTTAGTTAAGCAACGTTTGAAATTAAACCATAGTTTTTTACCATTTCTAGAACATTTTCAAATTAGAGACTGCGATAGCCTAATCTGTTAAATGGGGAAGATGCTGGATACATAAATTTGTAAAGTGCTCTGAGTTCTATACAGAGATCACTACTGACGATTCCTATAAATCCAGCTCCAGTAAGTAGAGCATTAGGAAGGTATCTTCCTCTATCCACTGTGACTTAACACTATGATAACTATGGATGCATGTATTAAGCATATAAATAGTGAGTTTTTATTTCTTGTTCTGTGTATAAACATAGAAAGCCTTAATATACTGTATTATCATTACATCTATTGCAAACTCAGTATTTAGTATACAACAAGGAGCAAAGGAGAAATGTGGTGACTCACACTAGCTTAAAATTCATCTTTATAATGTATTGTATTATTGTATAGGCTTTAAAAAATGCAGCCTTAATATTTTATGCCGTTAGTGTTTAGCATTATTTTCAAGCTACAGCCCTTTCCCTACCCCTTTTAAATAAAACTTGGCATGTATTATAGTTGGTATGTTTGGAATATTTACTAAATTACTTAATTTCAGTTAATTTCTGTATGACATTTAAACATAAAGTGCTATAAAATGATATAATCAATGATTTTTTTTTTATTAACTTGCTTAACAACCAAGCCCTAGATTTAGAAACAGAACCATGCAAAAAAACTCGTCTTTGATACAGTGCAATGCCAAGTCTCTCCATTTACATCTTTGTTCATATTCTACTCTGGTGTGGTAATAATGATGTCTGAACCTGACCACTGTGTTTCCCTTGTAAGTTAAATGAAACTCTCTGTTTCAGCTATTCTCTTGAGAGCAAAATCCCTCTCCTGAGACATGTGATGGTGAGATGCCTGACAAAAGTACACCTTACAGGGATACTTTTACTTTTACATTGAAACCTGAGTGCTTAGCTGATTCAGAGTCCTATTACCCTCACCACTGTGAGTATTGTATAACTAGGCACATGGGAGACTCACTGATAATTTGGCACAGCAAATGGAAAAATGGCAGTATTTCAACGGCAAGCTGAAAACAAGCTGGAAGACCAGACTCTTCTGAAAAATACCCCTTTAGAAATGTTGTTTGAAGTGTGATCCAGTTTAATCACTTCATATCACTAACAAGTTATGTAAATCCAATTACTTACTCATAAAAACCATTTCTCTAAAAAAGTGAATCTCTTTTATGTGAAGAAGAACATAAAAGTTGCAGGTCCTCGTCCAGAGCCAACACATTTTCAATCATATGTATTTCAGGTCCCTTTAACTTAAAATCTGTATTTATACAGCATAATAATTACTGGAGTGAATAAAGATTTGAGAAACTGCTAGGTGGCTGCATTTGATGAATTTAGGAAAAAGTTTTTAGAAATTATTAGAAAAGGTAACTATTTTAGTCCACCAGGTTGCATATCTGTAAAAGAACATGTTGCAGATGCATAAAGACACATAAATCCAAACATACAATCTCAAAAGCAACTAGTTCACATGTCATTGAGCCCTGGATGCTTCTCTACCTTGCCTAAAAGTTTCTCATGCCAGCAGGCCTGGAAGACTATGCTCTCTCTTCCACCTAACCTGCAGAGGAACTACAGGAACAGGTAGTAAAGTTTCCGAAGTGACGTGTTTGGATATGAGCTGAAACATACCCAGTAATCTGAGCGGTCTCCTGCTGGACACACAATGCAGTTGGAGATGCTTTTCTCTTTAAAAAGAAGCATGCATAGCCACTTGTCTTTCATATAGTGTCTTTATGCAGAGCTGCCAGCCGGGGTTGGGAGACTGCTCAATTCAAAGGCATCTAAACTTATCTCTAGAAAGCAACATAATTACGAGGCTGAAGGGTATTTGTCCCAGATCTCCCTCCTATTCCTTAAGCTGGGTCATTATACACTGGACTGGAAGTTTCCTGGAGTCAGAAGGAGAGCAAGAAGGAAAGACAGAGGCACTGTAACTTGGTGGTGAGGACTTTCACTGGAGCTAGCTATGACAAAAGACTAAACCAGTGTGTGTCTCTCATATTTGTAAAATTTGGTTGGGGTTGGATAGTTGTTTCAAAGTTAGTGGAGTCTACTGACAAATATAAAGATCATATAGCTCTTGTTTCTCTAGAAACCAGTCTAAACCTGACAACATAAATTACACTTACAATCAATTTTGAAAGTATATTTTTAAGCTGGCTTTNATATATTATTTTATTTTTTGTCTGCTACTATATTCTTTCCTTAGAAATTATCTGCCTTACGATCATTTCTCAATTCTAGTCAACCCAAATGATGCAAAATTCTTTCTATTTTTATGATTAGTGGATTTCATTCTTATGGGTGTCAGCTTATTTATTTTTTCAGTTTTGATACCTTACTCCAATAGATATCTTAAATTATTTATATTTGTTTCTTGTCATTCAAAGTGGTTTTCCATTCAAAACCTAAGGTTTGTTCGTATCTTTGATGTATGACCAAATAGATATTAATACATTGAAAACTCATAAAATATTGTAGTCCACTATTTTTTCTTTTTTTATTCCATTTGCCAAACCTAGATTTTAACAAGCAGGCCAATGGTTATGTCTGCTTTGCAGCAAAACTAAGAAAATTGTCAACAGAGTACACAAAGCTGGTTGTAAGGGGAACATAACGCCCATTGTCATCACCAGTCCTAGAGGAAAGAAAGATTTCTTGCTATTTAACGGACAACAGAAAGGGACTACAGTTATAAAGCCATACGCCACACACACACAAAAAAAAAACATGGAAATCTTGGAAGCATACTTTCAAGGATGCAATTTTTTACTAAAATTTTGTAAGATACTGTCTATGAAATATAAATATCTATAACTGGGCACATTAATCACCTTGATTTATAGAAGCCAGCCTCTTTTGAGTGGCGCCTAGTGACAGGACAAGAGGCAATGGGCACAAACTGAAACACAGGAGGTTCTGTCTGAACATCAGGAAGCCCTTTTATTACAGTGAGAGTGACTCAGCACTGGCACAGGTTGCCCAGAGAAGTTCCCAGATATTTTTAAAATTTAAATTAAAACTGAATATTGGGAGGATCAGTTCCTATAGGAAAAAAAATGAAAGAGAGCAAATGCTAGTTTGAAATTGACTATGTTAATGGTCTGAGCCCACTAATCTAGAAATGTTTAAATCTCATCTATAACTGGAGTGCTGCAGTATCAGGGGTATAGGGGGAAGACTTTTGGTTTGATTGTATAGATCAATGAATAGAGACTGTTTACAGCCTTCAGCTAGTGAATCAGCGTGTACTTAAACAGAAACTGCAATATGATTTCCATTAAAGTTGCCCAGAAAAATACAGCAAACCTTCTCATTATCTCAAGTAATAGCAAAAGCATTTCTTCTATCTGAACTTGATATATCCATAGGTGATTGTCAAGATACCAAATCTCAAGCTGACTGAATGTTGCTTATTTGTAAGCCTGACTTGTTTTAAATGGGTCAGAGCCCTGGTCAACCCTAGGAATGGGCAGCAGCACATAGTGGGTGGAAGGGTAGGTATTAAGTGCTCTCCTTCTCCTTCCATTGCTTCTTTTTCTGCTGTTACCATTAAAAAAAAAAAAAAAAAAGAGGCTGGGATGTGCACCCATCCCTAGATGTGTACTATATGTACCTACCTAGCACTGCAGAGGTGGATACTAACCCAGTCCAATGAGAACAGAAAGCCTAGCACTACAAGGAACTCTTTGTCTCTCCATCCATTTCCTTACTTAGTCTGGCTCTAGGCTTAGTATCTACAGTAGTCTCTTATCCTTTCTTTTCTCAACAGCCTAGGAGGATAGGCAAATATTTATCTAACTGGAGTGTTTGGAGATAAGTATCTATTGAGAAAGAAAAAGGGCTGGAAGTTCTGAAGTACCTAGATGAATGTGGGGAAAGGAGGGAATGGCAGGTGATGGGCTATAGGGGAGCAACAAAGTCACAAAGCCTTCACATAATTTTGCCTTTCTTCTCCTGCCCCACTACTCCCATTGCTGAAACTTTCTCTCTCATTTTCTTTCATTAAAACACGTATGGAGACCACCCTGCCATCACTACCAAACTGAATTTTGTAATCTGAAGAATCCTT
This sequence comes from Chauna torquata, assembly GCA_013399475.1. Taxonomy (NCBI): domain Eukaryota; kingdom Metazoa; phylum Chordata; class Aves; order Anseriformes; family Anhimidae; genus Chauna; species Chauna torquata. The sequence continues at coordinate 127,451 of VXAL01000641.1, read as the reverse complement.
CTAATGTCTATGTTGATTTTTCCCATTATCCTGAGAAATCTAAATCTGTCTGGTCAGTTTTGGCACAGAAAAATTTAATTTGTTGGTGATGGCTTTGGTTAGACCCAACTATGTTTTTCTTAAAGAAGTCAAATTGCACTATGCAGAAGAAATGCTGAAAATCCTGTATGCATTATATATACAGCTGGTGAGATTCACAGTATTAGCAACCTAAAAGTTAGGTGTTTAGTTTTCTATGTACCCTCTATCTAGAGAAAGAGACACAGCCAGGGTTTGATTCAGTCAATGTGACAAGAATTTGAAAGGTCAGCACATTGTGCTGTTCATCCCTTCTTTCAAGTATAAACTGTGCTCACTTGGTCAGTGTAGGTTTGCCCTGAGGATAGGAAAGGTCTTCCAGCCCAGTTCCTGTTGTTTATTGTCTTAGGTGAATGCGTGTAATCAGATTTGGACTTCTTGCCTTAATCACTAAAGCTGTAAGTCACTGCACAAAAGTACAAAAACAGGCAAGGGAGTCCTAGGAATGGGTAAAGGAGCAATTGATGGTTAGCGTCTGTGGAGAATAGCTGGCAAATGCAGTAATTCTGATTTGTTTGCGTTTTCCATCCCTTTGTACTGAAAGGACCAAAGCCTGCAAATATTCTTGATGCTTATGTGTTCAGCATCAAGAGTACAAACAGTATGGTGGGGTATCTCAGACTGCATTTACTGGTTTCTTAGTACACTTTGGTGTACATGGAAAAACAAACAAACAAAAAAACACACGGATACAGCTTGATAAGCTTAATCACAACTCAGGCAGCAATTATTAGAATATACAAAGACAAAAGTCATTGTACCACAGTTTCTTCTGCACCCACTTCAATGATTTCAGATGTAAAGCAGAGGAAAATTTGACCTAATGTTGACGAGTAGGATTTTCATCCTTGTTAAAGAACTTCTTTATTATTCTCCCTGTAACGGATGGAAATAGCTCATCTCAGCACACCCAGAAAGAACACAGCTTTCAGCTGGTGCATGTGATGTGCGTTCATATTTAAAAACACAGAAAGGGGATTTTTCAGACCTCATAACTCGCTGGCCTCATTCAATCTCACTGTCATTTGCAGGCAATGGCATTGACACCATATTTATTGTCTTTGGTTGCCCAAGGAAGGTTTTCCTGAGTTTTAAAGTGAAGCTCTCCTTCTAACTAGCATAATCAACAATCACACTGTTGTAATTGTAACCAGGCCTTTTTATTACTCCCTGACACTAAACTCATGTCTATCCGACTTTTTAACTTACTATGCAGAGGTGTAAAATATATCTTCACAAGTCAATGGTGGTATCATAAATACTCTATTATGGGATATTAATGAAAGGGACTGCCAAGGTACCCATCATACTAGCATAGCAGAGGGCCCATAAAAAGATAATAAATCAAATTATCTTAACAACCTATCTACAATAAGCAACATATAAAAACATGGTCTTTGTCAGATATATTGCTCTGGGTTCTCTTAGTCCTGGAGTTTGCTGACACATATAACAAAAATAGCTAGTATAATGACCTTATCAGGAGCTGCCAACCTCTGTTTATATACTACAAGTCCCTGCATGCACAGTACAAATTGTAGGCATCATAAAGGCACATCTGCTAGCTGAGTAATGTCTCCTACCATATGCCCCATGAAAAGATACATAGAGGGAGAAGTCAGCAGTGGGGGTGGCTAAAAGAGACCGGAGAGACTGCAAATCCCTGGAAACCTGATGAAACAAGTTGCAGAAACACCAACTTCCAGCAGCTCAAGAACTGTTTACGTTTCCAAACACCAGCCATGATTCCTAAACATAGTAGCCATTTTTTATGTATTTTATTAAAAAAAGAGGCCATTATTAATTTTGTACACACAGTGAATGTTTACCATACACATACCAAGCACAGAGAATCTGTTCTTCATAGTGACAATTCTATTTCTGTGAGAAGCAGGTTTCTCCAGAGAGCCAAAAACACTTTGAGAGCCCTTAACTTCAGAAAAGTTGAAGAATACAGCTTTTAACATAGCACAATTTTACAGTGCAGCTGTGATAACTGGGTGAAGTGTGAAAAATAGTTGCGTGGCATAAAGCTGAAACCACATTGATGGAATCTTTTAGAAATCAGTATTTATTTAATCTCAAAATATAGAACACTTCATTTAAAATAGAAATCTGTATTTATCCAGAATCCAATGATGTGATTTTTATTTCTAATTGTATACACAGATTCCTTAGCTGTAATGTGTTCCTCCTGTATTAGACTTGGACTAAGATTTCTGCTATGCAAAAAAAAAGACTTCTCTCATTTTTTCCTAATCCTGAGATAAGAACTATATCCTTTATAACAGAGGGATGTATTTTGACTTTAATCACAGCTGTTCACTGGACTCAAAATGCAAGGAAAAAGACAAGTGGTACTGACTGTTATGTTAAAACATTGCCAGGTTGTACAATGTGCAAGGATTGAACATCAATGTGGAAAAGGTCTGCAGAGGAGCTTTGAATTATTGTTCTCCCAAGTTGGGGTCTCCTAAACTCACTAGCATTGCCAGGTGTCTTCTCTGACTAAATAAATTGTCCTTAAAGAAGGCAGCTAGGGCTTCTCCACATGTCTGGAAAACAAACAGGAATGAACGCGGCTAATCTAAGCATGCTCATTGACTACTTGAGATTATAGAATTAGTTCTTTCAGGCTGTATATCATATCATATTTCTGCTACACGTCTCTATATCTTAGCTATTAATAACTAAAACAGTAAGTATTGCAACTTTTTTATTACTTTATTGGCTACTAAAAATCCAGAAAGGTAGTAATGCAAGTTGTTTGAGATCTTTCAACTCCCCCCATGCTTCCACACACATTTCTCATTAGGTAAAAAAACAAAACCAAAACAAAACAAAATGCAAGCCATTCACTGATTCTTATTTATTTTATTTAGTAAGGGTATTGGCAAACGAGAGAGCAAAGCACATTTGTCCTTCCATCTTTCCTTCTAGAACAGGATAGTAACTACAAGACATTCAGCCTCCAGAGATTCTCATGCTTGCTGTCCGTGTAGATTGACCAAGCAGGTTGCTTATATGAAGCCCATAGGATCATCTGTAATCATTATTCAAAGCACCTATGAAGAGGTATGCAGCCAAATACCTTGTTTGTATTCCAAAAAGAGACATGCATATGTAGTGATGTCACCTGCTATCAGATAAGCAGGAAAATAAAGAAACAATCACTTTTGCCGTGTCAGAGGCTCATCTCACTCCAACTTTTGTATTACTAAAATCATATTCAAGAATTGTGGTGAAATTATGGGAAGGGTAAGCAGCAGACAGCCAGACTTTGTCAATCGCAAAGTAACTGGGAGCTAATATTAAACAACAACTGTTCATGTTGTGTTTCAGGAGACCTGCCATGATCTCTGCAAAGAATTTCCTTTTTGCCTAGAAAAGAGGTCTCAAACATAGCTGAAGCATAAAGTGGCAGATGAAGAAGAGTAATGATTTCTGCAGTAGCTAATTGCTAAATAGAGCAATAGGTAATTTGACTGAGAACTCTTTTTTTCTTGGGGGCGGGGGGGAGGTTTGAATTAAAGATGACAATAAAGTTCAGAGTTTGGTGTAAATGCAGTACAGACATAGCTGAACCCAGGAAGTTCTATTTACCAAAGTAAAAATATTTAAAGATTTGTTAATTTTTTTGTTAAGATTTGTTTCCTACCTCTGTTAAAAAAAGTCAGTTATATCCAAAAAAAAAAAAAAACCTAGGAGTGACTGACCTATGAATTGGACTGTGGTTCAGTTTTGAACTGCGAACTGTGGCTATTCATTTGTTTTTGTCAAATGTAAGATACCTTAACCCTCCTGGTGAAGTCTTAGCCCCACGAAAGCTCCACTGAAATCAGAAAGGATCTGGGTACCCTTTCCCTCTTCCCATTGCTCCCTGTTTTCCAGCAAGGTGCAGATGGGGCACATGGAGCAGGAGGGAGCCATAGCAGTTGCCTTCCTGACGAAGGCTGTCCAGCACTTTTTCTCCATTTCCCCAACAGGTGTGTTGGCTTACTTCCATTATAATCATGATTTAGGCCTCTAGGCTATGTCAAGGCCAAGACACCATGGTTCAAACTCTAACAGAAGACCATGTTATAGGAACTTACAATCTTGTCAAGAGTGAGTCTGCATCAGGCTTGAACTCCTGTAAAATCATGTACAAATTTCTCATAGCCCCAGAATTGCTTTTATGAAGTCAGGCTTTAGTGGAAGTAAACTTCCCAGTTTTGCTTCCAGTGATGTGTTTGTGAGACACAAGTGCTCATCTTGTCCTCCTCCTGCAGGCAAGCAATCATGCCAACGAGCCTCCCCTACAAACCATCCCTCCAGCTCTCTGTGCTTCCCCACCACCCATCCCCAGAGCTGCCTTGTGGCTTTCTGGGCATCTGGGGGTGAAACAGGGCCGCCCCTGGCCAGCAATGCCTGCTGCCCGATGCCAGGCAGCAGGCAGCCCAGCGCCAATGCTGGCAACACCATGATGCTTCTCCAAGGGGTCCCGGTCGCTGATCTCCTGCAGCAGGTTGAGCGGGTGGTGGTGCCCAAAACACTAAGCTCCCACAGCAGCTCAGATTCTGGTGGTGCCTCCGAGCAGGCCCTGACAAGGCAGCGGGGAGGCATGGGGAGAGACCAGTGGCCAACAGCCAGGACCCACTGCGACCTGTGGCGCACAGCATCTGGCTGGGCACAATTTGTAGACTCCATGGTGGGACTGGAGGCCTGGCTGAGGAGCCCAGGGCTGGGGGAAAAGCCTCCTAGTTCAGCTGACTTTCTGGGAGCTGCCGTTTGCATATTGACAGGAGGGCTCCCAGGCGGTTGCTTCCTCTGGCCAGCCAGTCAGCATGGGGCTGGGGAGAGAGGCAGGGACAGGGGAGACATGGGCAGAGGGGCACTTTGGGGGTGCTACTGCATCCCATCCTGCTCGAGGAAATGGCACCCAGCTGGGAGCTCCTCCAGGCATGGATGTGGCTGTGTGCATTGCTTTGGGCCCACTTTTGGCTAATTAGTGCTCCCCCCTCAATCTTCTGGTAGTAGTTCAGGAGCTAGGCGAGGCTAGGAGCCACTTGTGGTCAAAAGCTTTTTGGCCACCACCTTCTTCTGGAGGGTGAAAGAGTTTAGTAATATGGATGTGCACCATTCTGTATCATGTGCCTGAGACAGGTCACATTTGTTTTTATTAGTAAAGATGCAGCTTTTCTTCTAGTAGGACTGGTGAAGGTGCTGTGCTGCCCTCTGGCCTTTGCTGATGTCTTCAGTAGTTGTCTGAGTGAAGACCAAGGGAAGTGCTTGCTCTGGCAAGTCCTATCTGCCCAGAGATGCTTACGCTGATCAGCTTCCTGTGGTTCCTTCCATGCAGGAACCTGATCATGGCTTTGGTCAGTCAGCTGCTGAGGTGCAACTCAGCTGTATAAGTCTATTTCCATTTTACCTCCCCAGGGCTTCTCACCTCCAGCTATGGCTCCAGAAAGATTCTGGGCTCCTATAGACTCTGTATTGCATTCCCCAGCTATGTCTCAGAGACAGTGGAGCATCTCAAGGTATGCTAGACACCTTCAGTTAAGCAGCAGAATCCAACTCCTAGAACAAGTCTGAAGATTGTTTTAAAACAGTCTGCCCCTCTGAACAGTGACATGAAAAATATTAATGCACAGTGTATGCTCATTCTGTAACAATTATTAAGTAGCTCTTTTGTTTTACTTTGACTCAACAGAAAGAAAGCAAATAACCTTTCTATCACAAAAGCCCAGCAGTTCACTGTCACACTCAAAATCCTTTTGGTTTAGAAGATCAAAACAAATAGCATATATCAGAGAATCCTTTTCAGGAAATCAATTTAAATTCTTAAGTTTGTCTTTTATCAGTAAGCTCTTTTATTTATATGTGTATTCCTAAACTGACCTCATTAATTATATGTTACATCATACTAAGTACACTGGGTGTATGATTCACTTACATCACTCACAGCTGTGCTTTAATACCACCAGATATGCAATATTTTCCTACATTAACTCCACAAATGTTGTATAAAATACAGTCAGGCTTATTAACATCTTCCAGATATAGTTGCTGTAAAACTGCCATTACTGCTTGGACTGAAAACGTATGAGACCATATAAAGGCACTGCAAGGCTAATTGTTCTTATTACTCCTTTTTTAAAACCATGTAACCTTTTCATATTAAGGCAGGCTATTTTACATTTATTTTACTTTTATGTCTGATGTTCAAACACAATTATGTCTATTAAAGGCACTAACAAACATTTAATGTCTTTCTGAAGCCTTAATTGATTTTTATTTGCATATACATTACTGCAAAAACAACATAGCTTCATACAGTCAACATTTCTTTTTATTCCAATGGGCTACTAATTCTCTAATGTGTTCTGTATTACTTTCCGGTGGTGATAATCACATCTACCTTGGACACAAGGGTACACGAGACACCTTGTGCTGGCAAAGGGATAATTCCTGAAGATGGGTATGGATATCTGTATGTCAGAAGATAATCACCCTTTCCTCTTTCTCCACATGAGGCAAAACATTGATTATGTCTCAGTAAAGTCCCAAAAGGCATATCACAGAATGAACATAAACATTGAAAGATGTTTCTAGAATGCTGAAATCTATGGCCAACTTAATAAAGAGTAGCCATTTCAAAGGGGCCTTAGAGAAGAAAGATTTAATCTTATTCTAAGGGCCAACCATATCCTGGCATGCATCAAGCACAGCATTGCTAGCCAGTCAAGGAAATCAATTATCCCGCTCTACCCAGTGCTGGTGCGGCCTCACCTCGAGTACTGTGTGCAGTTTTGGGTGACACAATATGAGGATATAAAATTATTAGCATCTGAAGGAGGGCTACAAAGACGGTGAAGGGTCTAGAGGGGAGGACGTATGAGGAGCAGCTGAGGTCACTTGGTTTGTTCAGCCTAAAGAAGAGGAGACTGAGGGGAGGCCTCATGGCGGCCTGCAGCTTCCTCACGACGGGAGCGGAGGGGCAGGCGCTGATCTCTTCTCTCTGGTGACAGCGACAGGACCCGAGGGAACGGCATGGAGCTGTGACAGGGGAGGTTCAGGCTGGGTGTTAGGAAAAGGTTCTTCATGGAGAGGGTGGTCGGGCACTGGAACAGGCTCCCCAGGGAAGTGGTCACGGCACTGAGCCTGCTGGAGTTCAAGAAGCATTTGGACAACGCTCTCAGACACATGGTCTGATTTTTTGGTAGTCCTGTGTGGAGTCAGGAGTTGGACTTGATGATCCTTGTGGGTCTCTTCCACCTCAGGATCTTCCATGATTCTGTGATTATTTGAACAAACTTCCGCACTAAGCTGATACAGTATTTCTAGTATACTTGGGCTAGGTCTATGTCTCATCTGGTTAATGCTATTTCTGTGATGCATAATGTTATGCTGTGTAGATGCTACCACTTCCTGCTTTTCAAAGCAAACTTCGGAAGTTGCGTTTACATAACCTATACCTGGTTACTAGACGTAGTACCTCTTTCCTTTATATGGGGAAACAGAAGTGAAGAGTGATTCAGAGGAGCACACAGCAAGACAGAAGTTGTCTGGGTACTATTGTCCCTCTCTACCATTTTGTTTTCAATCTCTTTTCATCAGAATATGTGATAATAGCAGCATGCTAAAATAGGATGTAATTAGGAAAGTTGGACTGAATATAACAGAGATGAATTTATGTGGACAAATTACATTCACTTTTAAAAAGACTCTCCCTTTGGAAATTATATGAAAAATCCCAACATTGATAACATTTTCTTTCCAACAAGCATTCTTATCCTTTAAATCTTTTCTAATTATTTTAATGCCAGACATTGTGAAGCAGAGGAAGAACTGGAGTATGACATTCAGTCTACCTCTAATGATTCTGTGTCAGCTAACCTATAATTAAAAACGAATTGCACCTTTAATAAAGATCATGTTAAAAGGATAGAAAAGAAAAATCCGTGTGAGAAAGAACAGTAGAGTGAGAGTTAAATCACTGATATCTGTGGGAATTTCCCTGCTGTATGTTTACCTGCCTTTTTTTTNCCCTTTTTTTTTTTTTTTTTTTTTTTTTGACCTGCAGCTTAGCCTAGCCATTACTTAGGAATTTTCACTTCAGCTCTAACCAAAAGTACATTTCATCTAATGTCTGTCAGTGGTACCAATACTTCAGATAAAAGTGCAAGAAACCCATCTGTAGGCACATGTGGAACAATCTGTTTCACTGTTATAGGTCAGCCAGGTCTGTAATAGTTAGAGATTGTTGTAGACTCTGCAGCAACAGATGTAATATCCTTTCCACAATTTTTGTCATCATTAAATAAGATTACTATGAGTATCACTGATAGCAGAGAAACAGCAAATCCTTTTGCATCCTTTCCATTTCAGAATCTTATGGCGGCAAGTTTCTCCATTTCAAAGACAAATTTTGTGGGAAAAAAAATTGCTTTAGTAACTTTGTTTCTCTCCTTAATTTTGTTGAATGTTTTTTATGCTTTCTTAAATTTATTTTATTTTTATTATTGTTATTATTTTATAAATACTGAACAATTTACTCCTTTGCATACTTCTGTTTTTCTTCTTACTCATCTCTTTTCTAATCCACAAAAGAAGCTTAACATGTCTCCATTTTAACAATAGAATCATTTCTAATTTCAGTTACTTGTAAGTAAAAAAAGTATACAAATATTTAAATGCAGATTTTGATTCTATCAATGATTATTTTTAGAATTTAGCTGTTCCAGAGTACTATTCTTACCTGAAAAATATCTTGCATTAGATTCTAATAATATTGGTATACGTGGGAAGATGATCCTTGCTAAAGACGATTGTGGTGTTAAGGAAGCATATGGCATGCAATATGTTAGAAACATCTTCATGATGGAAGCATATAAATTGTGAAAAAGATGTAACTGTAAAATACAGATGTCTTATTTTCAGGAAATATTTGTTATCTTCAAGATTTGAATTCTGAGGTGGCCATTAAAAAAGTAATCAGATAAATGAGAATATTTAGACCTGTGGCCACTACAAACAGTCATCTCAATGCTCCCCTTCAGGCCAATCCTTGAGCAGCAGATTACCTAATGCACTAGAACAAAGAAACCTGTCCTGGATCCATGCCAGCCCAAGAGAGACTATTAACTCACACCCTGCAACATAGGAACATTATCTTTACTGCTTGCAATACAAAATAATCTGTTCTGCTTTTTTTTCTTTTTTTCATTGTGGTACAGACCAAGCACATGGTCTCTGCTGCACTAGTCTGTGTACTACATTCCCAGAAGAGGACCTCTCCTATGAGGAGAGGCTGAGAGAGTTGGGACTGCTCAGCATGGAGAAGAGGAGGCTTAGGGGGGATCTTATCAATGTCTGTAAATACCTGATGGGAGAGTGCAAAGAGGATGGAGGCACGCTCTTTTCCGTGGCGCCCAGTACCAGGACAAGAGGCGTGGGAACAAACTGGAACACAGGAGGTTCCACCTGAACATCAGGAAACACTTTTGACTGCGTGGGTGATGGAACACTGGCATAGGTTGCCCAGATAGGCTGTGCAGTCTCCCTCCTTGGAGATCTTCAAAAGCCATCTGGACATTGTCCTGGGCAACATGCTCTAGGTGTGTCCCTGCTTGAGCAGGGGGGTTGGATCAGATGACCTCCAGAGGTCCCTTCCAACCTCAATCATTCTGTGATTCTGTGAGGACCACTTGGCTGAACACTGCAGAAATGTGAGAACTATTCGCAGCCCATTCGCGCCTAACACACTTCTGCCAGGCAAGAGCAGTTTCCCTGCGTGAATAGTCAGGTGTTTCCATACCTTACCCAGGTTCTAGGAGACCTTATGGAATCAGTGATACATGAACACTCCTAGCAGAATGTTTTTCTTGAAACTAGTGCAACACATTTCTGACACCCAAATGGCTTTCAGTGGATTTAGCCGGAGTCTGGCAGGACCTGCAGTAAGCTATTGCTAATAAACTTTGCTGAACCAAAAATGATTATAGGCAAAGACACTCTAGCCTACAACACTGCCCTGCTTGTACCCAATCTGTTTCAGGTATGTGTCTCTATTAGTCAGTTTGATTGTGTTTTCTTTTATGCTACAATTGTGATGTGGCTTTCATGACATACCATTGGAGTGTAAACAAAGGCCTGCCAAAGAAAGGAAGCATGATTAGAGAAGAAACCACAAGAAGGAAGAAAAATTCCGAATTAATTCTAGGAGTCTAGATCAAACTTTGTTTAAAAACAGTAAGCAAATTTATTATGATAACCAAAGTGAAAAATGCTTGAGTTTACAGCCTGTAGCAACATATGTAATAATTTCTAGTCTCAGGTCTGAAAAAGTGAACTGTAAGCCCACAAGCCAAAGTGGAAGTCACTTAATGGATAAGCTTATGATCTTGGGTCTGCTTTCATCACCAGCTCTTGCCTCCTTGTTGAGCTGAGCGCTGGAGTGGAGACTTCCAATGCTAAACATGAATTGAAAGCCTGGAAGCCCTCACTTCTGTTTTTCAGGCATTTGTTCTTCTACTCTGTGTGCTTGAGTGGTAGAAGCAATCTTGGCTAGGAAGTGGACCCATGCCCAAATTTAGGCCCAAGTTGCCTAGCCAAGACGTCAATATGTTAGTCAAAAGGGAATACACTCTTCCAGTCATGCCTTGGGGATCCTGCACCCTGAAAGGGGAATACGGAAGCCACTAGAATTTTCCTCTTTCAAAATGTGAGAAGCTGCTACGGCCTTGTGTTAGACTGGGAAAAAACTCTACACTGAGTAGGAAGAAATCACACAGTCTTCTGTGGGAAGTACCAGAAAAGTGTCTCATATTGCTGTTAACTCCCAAATGGACATAGCAGAACAGCTATGCTGTGGGTGAAGGAGTAATAGGTAAATTGCCTCTGTCAGAAAACATGCCAGGGAATGGGTCAGAAGGACCCATATGAGAACTGAGAGGGCAACCAAGATTCTGACAATATGGTGGGATAAAACAGCACTCTGCCACTTTCTTGCTTCTGGTGTTTCTCCCTCACTCTGCCTGTGGCACAATAAAAATGAAGGAGCAATCTCTGTCTGCAACAGTGTATGCAGTTTGGTATGAGTTCAGCTCAACACTGCTTTCACAAATGCAATGGTAGCCTAAGATGACATTCTCAATCAAATGGGAATAGACTTCTAAGAATCAAGTAAAAAAGTTCTGTGCTCCTACTCATTACAAATGATTGACATGCCTCACTACTTTGCTAAATTACTGCTGCAACAGATACAAATCTGACAAACTTTAAAAAAAAAAAATTAATGATGTTGCAGCTTTAGGACTAAATAATACTCGTTTTTGAGGTTCAGGAAAATACTTAATGACATATCTCCCATAGTCTTCCTATGAAAATTAATTGAAAACTGGCCTGGCTATAAACATTTTAAATTGAAAAACAGTCTGGGTGATGGTAGACAAAGGATGATGACAAACAGAAATTCATTACATAGAAGGAGTTGTCCAGTGGGATCTCTAGAAATTAGTTTTACATCCCGCCGTTACTAACATCCCCACTAGTGGTACAGAAAAGAGAATGATGAAGATGTTAATGATGTTTGTGTATGGTACTTCATATTATAGATTAGGATATTTAAAATATATAGTGAAGTGAAAGACAAAAGAAAGATCTAGGGAGGTGATAGATAAAGCATTAATAAGATAAGGAAGTAATAGAAAAATCCTTTCACATATTGCTGGAGGAATCAGGTAGCATGAGAGAAAATGAAATTTGTGTCCTGGTTTTGGTTGGAGTAGTTAATTTTCTTCCTAGTAGCTGGTATGGTGTTGTGTTTTGGATTGAGGATGAGAATAATGCTGATAACATACTGATGTTTGAGTTGTTGCTGAACAGTGCTTACACTGAGTTGAGGACTCTTCTGCTTCTCACGCTGCCCTGCCAGTCAGGAGGCTGGGGGTGCACAAAAGAAGCTAGGAGGGGACAGAACAGGGACAGCTCACCCAAACTGGCCAAAGAGATATTCTGTACCTTATGGTGTCATGCTGAACAATAAAACTGGGGGAGTTGGCTGGGGGAGGCTGCCATTGTGAGGGGACTGGCTGGGCATCGGTCGGCTGGTGGCAAGAAACTGTGTTTTGCACCACTTGTTTTCTATTCTTTTCTTTGGCTTTTTTTTTTTTTTTTTTTTTTTTTTTTTCTATATGTTNTTTTGGGTTTTTTTTTTTTTTTTTTTTTTTTGGCTTTCTTACTAAACTTCTTATCTCAACTCACAAGTTCTCACACTTATATCTTTTTTGATTCTCTCCCCTATCCCACCTGATGGAAGTGAGCAAATGTCTGTGAGGTGCTTAGCTGCCTGCTGGATTAAACCACAACATTTTGTAAACAAAACTCAGCTTTGGAAAGTTTACAGCCCTAATAAAACAATCTGCACAGGCAATTTGTCTTTTGCAGGGATTATTAGGTAGCAAAGATAGGGAAAAGGGAAATATCACACTAGCTTTACATCTGCTCTTCGCTCTTTTCTTCCCCTAAAGAAATGGATTTGATCAGAGCTTAAGATGTTGATTAAGATGATTATTAGATATTCAGAAGATCAGAGAGATATGGCCTGATAGCTGTAAATGCAAAATTACTTAAAGACTCTACGTAGTAATATTGTTATACTTCCAAAAAGAAACTGAGAATGTTGTCATGAAAAAAAAAAAAAACTACAAGACATTTAAGGTGACAATACAAAGTCACTCTGGAACAAGCATATTATAACCCTCAAGTATATTGCTGCCACTGCTATCACTACCTTTTCAGATTCATAAGTAGTATCAAGGCCATGATAACTAGCGAAGACAAGGGTGTTGGATGATCTGTTGGTGTTGGTCTGTGAAAGAAGATCTTTATGCTAGCATCAGATGCTGCCTTACTTAAGCTAGTGTTTTCATTATTACTGCCACCAGTAAGGCTGAAATGCTGGAGCAACAGCAAAATTTCCAAGTCCAGAAAAAAACTTGTTCATGGTGTTCTTAGATAAGCCACCTGAACTTTCTGTCCTTTACTCAGTCAAGCCAGTTGCAGTGCAAGCACAAGAAATGTAGTGTAAACAAATCATAACATGCATAAATGAATGGGTGTGCTGGAACACAAAACCACAGCAAATAAACTCTTGTTATTTTTATTTACACTAATGTAATGCATCCTTTGAAATGAACTGTCAGAGTTATTCTTGATGAGGATGTGATGCATGAAGTACAAACTATGAACAAGTCCCAAACAACTAAAATGTAAACCCATGCATTGCAAGAGAAGGAAATAATATCGATAAAATTGCTCTCATTGAATTTATTCTAATGTTTTCCATCTAATGACAAATTAATCAACCAAGTTATATTTAATTTAATTTTATGGTTGTTTTCTTTTTGAAATCAGTAGTGAATAAGATAACTCTTGACTAAGTTCCTTATTCATAGATGTGTAGTTGAATGTTCTCATTCAGCAAACAGTTTATGAATGTGAAGGAAAATATTTGTGTACTGTATGTCAATATTTTAACAGTAGGAGATTTTTTTCTTTGGTTGAAGGTACATAATATACTGTTATATCTGGAAGTCTATCCAGTCTAGTAAAAGGTTCTGGTTCTTTTTATGTCTTCATTAATAGCATTTAAAAGGTATGATTAAATGCCTTTTTGTTAACTTTGCATTATTTTTACTATAATGGAGTTAAGGTATAAAGTTCTCCACAATAATGTAAGCAGTATAACTTCATTATTAGTTATGCTAGTACAGCTACAACAAGTGCTGTAAAGAAAAGTAAAACTGAAGGAAATTGTATAACACTGCAGCAGTTATTTTGGAGTCTAGATATGTGCAATTGGCAGAGTAAAAAAAGTAGGTTTAGTATCATCTTATCTTGGTTCAAAATGAAAAGCCTTAATCTGAAATGTTATCACTTCCTCTCTTTTCACAACAGTAATTCCCTCATAACAGTTTAAAAAGAAATGATAACAAGCTACTAGGAAGGGATGCTGGAATTCCTGAAGGTGGCTAGCACACTAGCACAGGGAAAAGGGTTAGGAATCTTAGGCTAGTATTTCTCTGTGAATCTTTTTCATACAAATTCTTTTTCCCTTGCTCCAGTATATGCTGAAAGGTAAACAGAGACGGAATTCTGCAGAGAAATATTAAGTCATTTTGTGTTGAGTGTGGTACTGTGCCACAGGGCTTGTGCATTTCTATTGACAGCCTCAGGTTTGTTCTGTGTACTCATTTTTCACTTTATTTATTGACCTCAAGGCTGCACTAAGACAAATTGAGACACTTTTACATGCCTATTATGTCAATTCCACATTGCCATGACCTCTGCTCTTGATTCATGTAACAGTAGATGGGCTTCTCTTCCCCGTATTTTCTGAAGGGAAAGGGAGATGCAGCGATATCCATGCCCTTCTATACCGGAAAGCCTGTCACAGCTCCCTTTTTCTCCTTTTATTTCAGCAGCTTCTTTGTGGATGCTGCAGCTTCCCTTTGAAACAGTAGGAAATGTTTTCTCCTCGCCCCTTTGTGCAGTAGAAGAGGCCCAGTCTGCCCTCCCAAGTGGTGGTAAAGCAGTCTCTCAGAAGCAAAGCAAGGCCACAGTGAATAGCAAACACATTAGTCTGCTTTGGTGGCACCAGGCAACATCCTTCCTGACTGTGGTGCCTGCTGTTCTTCTTTTGCGTTATGTTGACTGAAAGCTACAAATCTGGGTCCTCAGGACAGCTATGCATGGTTCAGACTTCCAGATTTTTCTTCTTGGAGCACAAGGCTGGGTATAATTTCTTTTCTAAGGAAAATTGGGCTGCTGGCACAGTATCTGTCCACTTGAGTCCCGTGTCCCACTCCCAGCCATCCGCACTACCTTTGCCAGGCTCACATTCTGTCTTAGCTCTGAAATCAATTATCTGGCTACCTCTGGATCTCATCTAATAACTGAATGGGTACATCTGGCATATGACTGATGTAAGCCTGGCATGATCTTACACACCACTGCCCAGAGAGTCCATGTTTACACCCTTTCAAAAAACAAACAAATAACCAAAAAAACTGATATAGAAAATGGAGCCGTCTCTTTCTTGGTAACTCTCTTCTGACACCACTTTGAGTGTATAGTCAGAGCTGTGGTGTTTGTGGTGTCTGTGGTGCTGAGGAAAAAAGAAACCTAACACTTGCAAAAATGAGTCCTGGTGTTGTGAAGACACAGTGAACCACTTTAAACCCTCTCCCTGCATAGTACAATGAGACAAGTAGTCAGGAGCTAGCAATTTCAACATGCAATGTCAGCCCCAGACTTCAGGAAAAAATTGCAATCTCTTAATTTCTTATGCCTCTTCCCAGAACTTTTGGGTTGAGAGAAGCAGTAGAAGCATACTCTGCAGTCCATTCACTACCCAACAGCAGTGAAGTCACTAAACATCAGCAACATAAATTTTTTATGCAGAGGATTTGCATCCAGAGCAGTAAGATTTGGTCAGCTTCTTGCTGTTCATAATGTTTAAAGCAGTCCCAGTAGCAAGCTACCCTTGCCTATTGCTGGATCTCCTTAGCATAATGTAAAATAACTCTTACTGTGGCCTTATATGCCTACCCAAAGTTTAAGTGAACACTTAAACCAGCAGGAAGTTCTACTTTTCACTCAGCTAAGTACTAGACAAAGTAGGGGGCTCTCTCTCTGGGCTGCCTCTCCCAGAGTAGGGAGAGATTGGCTCCTTTCCTCCCACTACCTTTTTCTTGTGTTCGGGTGCCTTCCATCCAGCAGTCCGGTGTACAGGCTTTAGAGCAGAGGTCACCTGCTCTTACTGGTTCTGACATCTCTCCTTACTGCTGGCTGGCAAAGACAGCTAAAGGCAGACTCTGAAGGTGGGAGGTGATCTGAGGGATCCAAATGAAAAACAGCAATACAAACCTTTGGGAGGAGGTGATTTTCAGTGTTTTATCTGGGAATAAAGATGTCTTTTCTTCAAACCAGCTTCCTAACAGAGTGATGCAGAGCTCACTGCATTGCAGAGGGTGACAGCTAGCATCCCGGGCAGTGTCTTAGAGGCGCTGACCATCATGCACTGGTTATGGGACATGGGGTTATTCCCAGCAGGACATGTCAAAGGTAGGCTTTTGTACTGGAAAGTTCTACACCTACTTTGGTTGTTCCAGAGTGGAAGGACAGGAAGACCCAACATGTTGGTTTCATTGTCTCTGCTCCAGAACAAGGCACAGAGGTAGAGAGTGCTTGCCTCAGGCAACAAGAATGATCTGCAATTTTCTTTTTTTTTTTAATAAACTTTCAAAAGTCCTGAAATCTAATCAGCATTAACATCCTGAAGTTCTACTTAAGTGCTGGCATTCTAACCAAAGTTGTTTTTTGTCTTTTTGTTGTTGTTGTTTTTGTTGCTTTTTTCTTTTGTTTTGTTTTTCTTCCTTCCTTCCTTCCTACCTCCCTCCCTCTTTCTTTCTTTCTTTCTTTCTTTCTTTCTTTCTTTCTTTCTTTCTTTTTCTTTCTCTCTTTCTTTCTTTCTTTCTTTCTTTCTTTCTTTCTTTCTTTCTTTCTTTTTCTTTCTTTCTTTCTTTCTTTCTCTCTTTCTTTCTTCCTTCCTTCCTTCCTTCCTTCCTTCCTTTCTTCCTTCCTTCCTTCCTTCCTTCCTTCCTTCCTTTCTTCCTTCCTTCCTTTCTCTTTCTTTCTTTCGTACTTTTTTAATGTGCTATGGTGTTGCATAAAAACATGTGGTATTTTACAAAAGCAAAACAAAGTACTGGTGTTCAGCCAGCTGTTCCAATAATATTATCTTCAGCAAAACATGTAGCATCTTCCTTTGGTTTTACAGTTATTTGCTGCTTGAATATAATTAATGAATTGGCTCTTGTAATTACCAATGTAAAGAATGTATCTTTTGTTGCAGGGGGAGGAAGGGAAAGTAATCCTTTCCAAAATCTTGAAAAAGGGTCTTATGTTGGATTTACAAAAAATTCCAGCTGCGACAGTCTGAGACTATATAGCCCAAAGCCAGTGCCTGTCATTGTATGATATGTGAGCGTAACAAAGACGCCAGCTGGCTGCTATCAGGTCTAATAGAGGCATTTTGGCTCATCTACCTGGTAGAGCATTTGTCAGGATGTCACTTGTCTGTCCTTACCTTGAAGACTGCTTGGTTCTTTTATTTCTCAATGTCTTCATTTTCTTACACTGAATTATACCAAATGTCTATTCAAATCGACTGCCCTAAAATCAACAGGATGCTTGTTAAGATCTATGAAGAATTAAGTCAGGGATAGTGGAAGGGACAGCATATTTCTCCCTCCTACATGCATTCTCCCAACAGCTGGGGGCTATTAAGATTCGGAAGTACAAGTCATTAGAAGATTTTTATTAGCTGGTGGCAGTGAGATGGAAACTTGATGTTAGTGGGTGTACAGCATGTCTCTGCTGACTCACTAACGTTCTAAACTAATATGTCAGCTTTCAGATTTAGTTTGTGAACATTTATGCTAAGAAGAGCACTCCATTTTAAAATGCTTTAAAAAATCTGTTTTTAATGATATGCATAACTACAAAAGATGTTGCATCATCTTGTTAGGTAAATAAATATTTGTATTTCTTTTCCTGAGACATATTCATAAATGTAATCAGCTTTACAGTAATGACACCAACAGATTAGCATCGGCTATCAGGATCTTTACCATGTCATGAAGATCACTGGAGAACACATTTCTCTGCTACATGTTTACATGTGGTTGAGCTGTACCAGTTCAAAACCGATATTAGTGTGGTCTGTGCTAAAAATGGAGATGTTCTGTCACTTCTCAGCTTCTCTGTGAGAAGTTGTGAGATGGCCTTACAACTGACTTAAAGCATGAGAAGAGTTGCTCAAATTACAGATGATTAAAGCACTGCACACAGGATTGAGTATGTCCTCTTGCCCTACTGTACCTACTTTGTGAATGCCAGAAGAGGAACACTTTATTACATTTTATTTATTAATGCCAAATCATTCCATTAGAGCATTATCCTTATCTTCTCAGCACTACTCTGCATAGGGCTGAAGCTAGGAAATGTTTTGCTTAGCTGTTTCAGTACAATCAAATTTAAATTTAATTTTAAATTCTGATGCTAATAGACCTTGCACTGCAGCTACCTAATGGGACACAAATCAAACTGTCACTTGCAAAGGAAATAGGGTGATCCCACTCCAAATATGGTGAGGGGAAACCAAAATAAAATACAAAGGGAATCTGATATGAATAGATGTATGAATGAACAAGTAGGAGTGACAGGTAAGAGTATAATGGGATAATACAGGAGCTGTCTTTTTAGTGAGTACAGTTCCCAAGACAGCCTATTCTTCTCTCAACTTTCTCAATTACTTTCAGAATAACTATCTTCTTGTAAACATATAATTGCAGGGATCAATATTGCAGATGTTCACGTGACATTGTGCTGAAGATACTCATTTTTAAAAGCCGGAAGTAAGCAGAGAATCACTTAATAAATCAGATGTTTTTCCTAAGACAGAAAAGCTGAGATATCCCTCATAGATTCCTAAATGCTTGCAAATTAGAGAATAGAACTCAGCAAATTATCTGTCATTTAGGAAATCCAGTGAAGCAAGAAAGTGAGGTCTTGAAGGTACCAAAAGAAGAGGATTGTTGTAAGAATAGTTAACAAAGAAACCAAGACAGTCAAGTATGGAAGCCATAGAGTTTTAACTATTATTTAATTATATATTTCTCTCTAGAAACCTACATCATCATGGGTAGAAAAGGGTCATATGTTCAGATACCTTAGTGATAATTTTGTGTGGAAACATTAGGTACTGTAGCCTCAACACATTTGCCCCCACAAGTGGTCATTTTAGGCATCTACAGTGTAAACACCTTCACTAGTTATGTAAACTTAGAACTAGTTATGTTAGAACTAGTTATGTAAACCCCTGTCATAGTCAGTAGAGAGAAGAGAGCAATTCTAGGACACAGTCTTTCTGGTCTATGTCAGAGGTCCACATTAGGATGAGATGGACTGTGTCCCAGATGTGCTGAGTCTCCACTGACTGTGGTCGCCACAGACTATAAAGGAAACCAGGAGAAACATCTCAGATATGGACCCCTAGGTTGCAGTCTTCCAAAGCCAGGTAAGATGATTCTCATAGTCCGAATTTGGAAAGGAATAAAGCATAATAAAGGAAAATAGCAGTTAGGAAGGTGTTTGATTTCCAGATTATGTACTTAACACACCAGCTCATAGATTTTTCACCTTTCAGTTCTAGAGTAATCACTATACTTGAGGTGGGGAGAAGAGCATCCTAATAACTGTTTTGATCAAGAAGCAGACTTTAAAAGGGAATGGGGGGAAAAAAGGCAATGAGGTTGTGGAAACAGGAAATGATTTGTTTATTGAATGAAAAGATAGCATCCCCTACAACAATGCCATACAACTGCAAAGCTGTAATGATCATTAGAGGAATTGGGTTGGAGAACTTTAGTATAATCAGTGTTTATAGATCTCCATTGATAAGTTCTGCAAAAAAAAATTGACTCTTGATGTCTTACATCATGTCTGAACAATGCAGAAGTTGTTATCCTGAATTCCTCTAAATTTAATTAAATGTTGATTGTATAAATCTTAATATGCATGTAATAAATGTTAGATGTACTAGGTAACTTTAAGGGTATGGAACAACAACTTCATTTAGATGTAATGATATAGATAAGATTACTTAAGAGGATAAGTCACTATGAAGAAAACCAATACCAGGCTAATCACAGCAGGAGAGGATTTTTCTCATGCTTCACTGGAGGGGCAGACACATTGTGGTTTTCTTTTGCAAACAACAAAGGAAGTGTTTTAGGTCAAATAAAAAGACAACAAAGCAGAATGGTCTAATCTATGTTTTTTGTCTCCAAGTGCCTTTAAGAGGGGAAAGAGAAGACAGAAAATAATTTCAACACCTTTTCTCTGATTTCAGAAGACATGACTTTTTGGGCCCAGCTTTCTGAACTCAGTGTGTCCTGCAGCAATGTGAATGACTTCTTGGGCAATTTTCGTCATCATAGTACACGACCTCTTTGTAAACTAAATGCCTGTCCTCTACTACAGCACTTTGATAATAGAAATTTATACGTAATGGAATCACAGTCCTGTCAAAAATCAGAACTGAGTGATCTACAGGGAAACAGTCCAACAGCAGGGTCTTCTCACACACAGTTCCACAAACTACTCCTTGAGAGTGTGAAGCTTAGATTTGGATCAATATTCAACTCTAATGGCACCATTCAGTGCCATTATAACAAAAATATTACAACAAAAGCTGTGTAGAGAAAACAAGTGAGATGTGAGACACTTAATAAAGCTACACTGGGAATTGAGTTAATTTAAACTGCAGTCACTATATTCAAAACTCATGTATTACATGAGTTTTCAAGACAATGTGCTTTGTCAGTTAAATCTTCCATGGTCAAAATGGGAAAGCTATTTTTGGCCAAAAATGTTCAGCTAATTGCATGAGGATTACTAGAAGCTAAGGGAAATTTCACATTACCACTTGTTTATTTCTAAGCCAATGAAACAAAACAATGACTTGTGTTGTTTATTTAAGAAGGGTTTCTTGGCCACATGATTGTGTCTGGTATGAGCAAGGGGAATGCTTTCTTCAGTCTTCTAACCCTACACCCTGAGACGCCTCCTTGATTTTGTGCTTAAATCCTAAATCTTTTCTTTGATTAGATTCAGAACCACAACAATTCTGCAGAATACTGTAGGACCCATGTAAGCAACATGTAACTGTTTTTAACAGCATAGAAATCTGATGTTCAACTGGGGTCTGCATTGACAACTTTTTTCAGAGTTGGCTCAGGCTGTATATTCCATTGTTTCTTTGCACAAGAGTCAGCTATCATCTGATTGCTATTGATTTGCTAGGACTCTGAGTTAATCCTGCAAGAGAACTTCAATCAAATTACAGAATCACAGAATCACAGAATCACAAGGTTGGAAAGGACCTTCAAGATCATCTAGTCCAACCGTCATCCTATCACCAATACTACCCACTAAGCTACTAAACCATATCTTGTAGCACCTTGTCCAGGTGCCTCTTAAAAACCGCAAGGGTCGGTGACTCCACCACCTCCCTGGTCAGGCCGTTCCAGTGCTTGACCACTCTCTGAGAGAAAAAGTTTTTCCTGATATCTAATCTAAATCTCCCCAGGCACAACTTGCGGCCGTTACCTCGAGTCCTATCATTAGTTATGTGGAAGAAGAGGCCGACCCCCTCCTCATCACAACCTCCCTTCAGGAAGTTGTAGAGTGCAATGAGGTCTCCCCTGAGCCTCCTCTTCTCCAGACTAAACAATCCCAGCTCC